>JAMLFY010000017.1:1040426-1147426 GCA_030441495.1 Dalbergia oliveri
TTATGTTAGTTCCTTGAGCATGAAACTTTATGTGTATAATTTGTTTTGGTATTTAAGATACATAAGGTTTTCGAAATATGAATGAAATTGAGAAATATGCTCATGTGAACTAGAAAGTTATTGAATTGAGAAGTTCCATGAAAATGATGCATGTGACTAAGAATTATGTGGCATGACTCAAATTTGAGGAAATTCGAAAAGTAGTGTTATGCCAGAATTCCGTAAAATTGAGGGACATAAAAAGTTTTTGAGAAAAATGATGTTTAACGATGATATGCCAAGAACGTATTTCTCCTACTTCAATAAGAGAAGGTAAAAGGGTGAGGGCATAGGCATTACCTCCCAAAGCGGACAAAGTCGCTGGTCTTAACCAAGTCGATACGTTTAGAAGAAAGAAAAATATATGATGTTTAAGGTGACACACAGAGACGTATTCCATGCTAGGTGGGAGGTAAAAGCTGTGAGGGCATAGACATTCACCTCCCAAAGCGGACAAAGTAAGCTGGTCTTAAGCCGTCGATGCGTTTTGAAGAAGGAAAAAGTCCCATGATGGGTGATCCCTTAGGCCCCTCTACTCTGGGAGTCGGGATTATGATGATTATGATGAATATGATTATGTTTATGATTCGCTTATCAAGAGGATAAGTAAGAACTAGTGACGACTAGTTAAGGTATGAGCTCATAGCCTAGTTTAAGGTGCGGTTACTATTATGATTGGTGTCACAAGTATGAGAAAAGGAAAGATGTTCAAGAGAAAGTTACATGCCACTTATATGTTGTTTGATATTTGTTTGATTTATCTAAAGTACTCCATGCATCCATGAACTATTATGTTGCATACATGCATTAAGAATCATTATAAAAGACATGGACCTTGGATAAATATCTTTGTGAAAACCTCATAATGAACCTATGCATGCTTAACCTTTTCATAATAAACCCAAGGTTCCTGGGGACGTAAACGATGACATTAGGATAGAGGATTTCCTTATTGAGATTCTTTAGCAAGATTCTCACCCTCTCTCTCTTTCTTTCCATTACGTCTTCAGACATCGATGGCGTCATTCGTGATTTTTGTTGATGCACCAGATGGAACTGCACTCGATTAATCACCAATCCTACCACTTCGAGGGTCGTTGTGCTATACGCATTTTTGCATACATGGGACGCACGTTGCCTTTCCAGTCTCCGGCTTCAGATTCACTCCGACCTCCCTCTGGCGACGACATGATTTTTGAGAGGATGCCACCCTGTGACAGCAGAACCGTCGCGCCCGTTTGGCATCTTCGCGGTACGAGGTTACCCAGGATCCGTGCCTCGCCTGAGACGTTCGGAGGGACCCTCAGAGGATCCTCATTCTCATCCTTTCTCGGAGGGTCCGCTCTTGCGTACCCATGGATATCGGGATGGGTGGGAGAGACGGTGGCGCGTGAAGGTTAGCATGACATTCAGAAGATCCGCCCTCACCGGTGGCGGGCATGCTCGCCCATCCTGGGCCTTCACGCATCTGAGGAGCTTGCCCAGTTCATTGGATATGTGCCACCGAGGGATGAGTGAGAGCGTCATCCATAGTTCGAGGGAGGAGTCTCTTAGCTTGGGAGTATCTTTTGGGGTTGTTTTATGTATTTGTTATTATGGTTCTTATTTTATGTTTTGTCCTGCAAGCTCTCCCACTAGTATGGGTAAGACTTTATTTTTTTTATATTTCTGTAGTAATGTACTAAACTATGTTAATTAATGTGATGAGAATGTTTTCATGATGGATGTGTTCTTTTATGTTTATGTTCTGCATGTTTTATGTGTTCTTCGCTTCACGATGTATATATGTCACGGCAAAGGCTCGCACTTTGTTTTATATGAATCATTTCAAAAAAAAAATTTCCTGTATTTTCGCTAAGTATTTTGTAAATGAATTTAAAGAGAAGTAATAACTAATAATTAATCTTGATACGTCCTAGGCGTATTGGGGTTAAATATTAGGGTGTTACACAACATTTATGTAGTAGCCAAACATAGGGGCGGCGGAAATCATGAGCCCATAAAATCACATAATCTCTTGAGTTGAAATGCATATAAATTGCTAATTTCTCTTGGGACAATTTTAGGAGCAAAAAGGTGTTATGGTAATCGATTACATGTCCTGGTAATCGATTACCAAACTAAATTTATTCTAGGTTCAAATCAGGGTAATCGATTACATACAATGGTAATCGATTCTGAGGAGAAATGAAGAACATCGGAGTAATCGATTACACTGCAGTAATTGATTCCAGAGTTTTGGGACGAATTCTGGGCATGAAGAATAGCCTTGGTAATTGATTACATTGTCTTTGGTCATCGTTACCAAACCCAAAAGTCCTCGAAACCCTCTGGTATTCGTACATAATCTGTAACACCCTAACTTTCACCTCACACGCTCAAGTCGCATTTGGCTAGTGATTAGATGTTACGCCTTTTGTTTCAGAACTTGACTTATCTTTATTTAAATACGGGTAATAAAATATGACTAATTTTTTTCTTTTTGAACTTAGGACTTGAAATGGAGCCGCGCGTGGACATACATAATGATTAATACACACATGATATAGCCAACATATACACATTATCATAGCATAAGAAACAAGTCATGGAATAGTCACAACATAATTTATATTAACACATCATAGTCACATCATAACGGCGATATTTCGAACATGAGGACATCTCAAGATACTAAACATAACAAAAGATGAATGTACACGAACCCAACGCTAGACATTACTATAACTTTACTAGACTAATCTCGCACTTAAGTTACGACCTCTAATTCGAATAGAATCACGTGGTTCCTAAACTTGCGCCTCACAAAGGATCACGAACATCCGCATCACTCGCTCTTGGAGACGACCCGGAAGAAAGGAAAAGGATGAGAAATTTATAAGATTCTTGGTGGGGCCTCCAACTCTAACACAAGTGTCATCGTAACGCCCATAGCCACTTCGGTCTTATTATGAAAGGGTGTGCATGCATAAGGTTCAATTTTACATTTCTCAAGTTCTTTTTTATCCGAAGTGGGTGTCTTTTAACGTGGGTCTTAATGACATGAATGCAACATATATTCTATGTATGCATGGCAATACTTGAACATGACAATACACATTGATAATACATATTACTCAATCAAAGCATCAATGAAACTTCAACGAAACATATGCATGTGCATCTTTTAGTTTATCATAATTGAACTTGTTAGTTCCTTTCATAACTTTTCACTTTATCATTTTTCTCATTTTCCACCTCGTCATAGCCACCAAATCCATCCAACATGCCGCCCAACGATATAATAGCCACCAATCTCCTAATCACCTCTATCGCCTAGGAATGAGCTCATCCTAACTAGCCGTCGCTAGATTTATACGGGAAAAAAATAGAGGGGGAATCATATCACTTTCTTGGATCACCCGATTACAACCCTTTAACTCGGGAAGTCATAATGGGATCATTTCCTCATTAACATATCTTTTTTCTTTCTTGGAAATACATAAACTGGTTAAGACCGTGACTTGTCCGCTTCGGTATGGCTTCGGACGTCCATACCCTCCACGGGTTTACTTTCTCCTCACCGTAGCAGGAGAAATGCGTCTGACATATAACCTTTACATTAACATATCTCTTTTCTTCCTTCGAAATGCATAGACTGGTTTAAGCCAATGACTTGTTGGGCTCGGAATGGCTAACGCCTATACCCCACGGATTTCTTTCTCCTTCAGGTCAGGAGAAATGCGTATCGGCATATAACTTTTACATTAACATACCATTGATGCAACATGAGCATGGAATCATTTAAAAACATATCATATACTTTTCTCATATGCAACGTTATAACATTTCATGTAACATTCATCACGTCATCTAATTTCAAGTAAATAATCAAGTAAGACTTCAATACACATAGGCATTCTCATCATAATTTCATTTCATCATATCATGTACATTCTCATTAAGTAATCATGTGAAAAGGCAACATCACATAAGCATCCATATCATAGGTTCATCCCATTAGAATCAAAACACTCATTTTTGGCACTTTTAGTCTTGATCATCGATTACATGGTGGTAATAAAACCCAAGACAAAAGCTATTTACTAGATAAGAAGAACATCATGGTAATCGATTACATGAGACTGGTAATCGATTACATGAGTCTGAACTGGTTCTAGGTACGGACAACACCCTTGGTAATCGATTACTGTAACCCAAAATCTCATAATTGCTTCCTGGTAATCGATTACATAGCCCCGTAATCGATACCAGAATCCTTCGAAAAACTAAACTTTCTAACACATTATCAAGTATCCTTCCTTTCCAAAAACACTTTATCACACCTTTCTAAAAACTCTTTGAAATCATTATCATATTTCCATGATTAAAAACCAACATTGTAACATAACTTAGAAATAAATCTCAACATTCATAAAAACAAACATAAAGGAACCTACTTCATATTCTCTATTTTATTGCTCATAGGCTTCATCTCACGGATTCTAGAATGGCCGACCCAACTTTAAGGTTGGCAAGGGTAAGCTTAGAGCTTTTTGAAAACATGTGATTAAGTTCTTCAAACAACTTTTAGTGATCTACTTAACATTTATATCAAACTTTTTATAACAAAAGGAATGAAACCGAAGCCATTAAGGGGAAAAAGGAGAACAAGAACTGAAAACTTTGAACAAGGAAAGGAAAGGAACTGAAATCATTTATGGTCCAAGACCAAGTTTCAAGCTTTAGAGGTTTCATTGTGATGAACTCAAAGTCATCATCTAAATTCTCATCATCAAGCTATCATGAAACATCATCAATCGAAAGGCGGAACATGTAAGGAAAAGAAAAACTTGAAAGAAAACTCCCTACCTAGTGGTGAAGAGGAAAGCTTGGTTCTTGAAGCAAGTTGAGAAAGCAACTTCTTCCTTGATGCTTGATGATTTTCGGCCAAGGCAAGGAGAAAAGGAAGATGAGGTGTTTTCTTTGTGAGCTTGAAGAGTGAAGAAAGGAAAGGAACTCTTGAGTCTTGAGAAGAAAAAGAAAGAACTTAAGATTACTCTTTGAAGCTAATCTTGGCAAATGAACAAAATGCAACCAAGCTCATCCAAGCATGGTATTTATAGAGGGAATGAGACATTGTGGCTGATTTGGGAGGAAGGCTTGGCCTCATGTTCCATGAGGTGAGAGAATTTGCTTTATGGAGGCATGGTGAGGTATGGTGGAAAGTATGGGCAAGGCATGGGCAAAGCATGGGCATTTTTGTGTGTAAAAATAAATCAACATGTGAGGAATGGGGAGGGAATTTTTGGTCAGATTTTGCAGCCAAGGGGGAGGGAAAATCTCTCATTTAATTGTGGTTTAATGATGTGTTTAGGTGTGTCTTTGATTAGGCTTTTGATTAGGCATTTGTAAGCAAGTGTTTAGGTGATAAAATGGCTAATTAAGGTGGTTAAGACTTGATTAAGGAGTGGTCACACTAAATTAGAGAATTAAAACCATACTTTAGTCAAATCAAATCATAGACACAATTCCATGATTTAAGGAATTGAAGAGAAACACTATCATGAAAAGGTGACATAATGTTTAAATTCAAGAATAGGATTTTGAGATTCTCTCAAATCTTAGGTTCTAATCAACCTTGATTAGTTATTTTGACCCTATATTAGTAATTAGAATTTACTAATCTTTAATTAAAGCCTAATATTGCTTAGGTTTTCCAACTAATAATCTGCATTTTAGCCAAAATGCACTTAGCTAGGGGTAAAATGGTAATTTTTCACTAAAACTGCCGGGGCAACCGGGCTTTATCCGACATAAAACATTACTTAAAAACATCATTAAAACCTTTTGGTGAAGTCAGAATTCAATCGGCACGTAAAACGAGGTTACCAGCAACGGGGCATTCGGTAATTTCACGCATCGGAACTCAAAAAATGATTCTCTTGCTCTATTACCACACATAACATACACAATCCCCTATCATCACAAAAACATCCCCTTGGAGGATCAAGACGATCCTAAATTTACGGGTAAAATGACCTCAGGGGCATTTCGGTCATTTGTACACGGGAAAATAAAGACGTTTTACATAATTACTGGTAATCGATAACGCAGAACCTAGAACTTGAGAAAACATGATTTTTGACACATTCCAAGCTATTTAAACACCTTGAAACCTCATAAAACGGTTTTCCAACATTTTCCTGAAATCATTCATGCATTTTACAAAATCAGACCATTATTGAATCATACTAAAACCCATCCATTTCTTTTTTACTAGAGTTCCTTTTAGGATACTTAGGGCAAGTCTTTGAGCTCTAGAGTATTTAGGTGATAACATAATCTTAAACATGCTATGCACTTATTTTACTCTTCATTACAAAGTAAAGTGAGAGCATAAAATAAATATGATGCAACTTCATTATTATCTTTAAGGATTAAGTGATGACTTGAAATATAAACATGAAATGCAAGCTTGGGAATTAAAATATGGTAATGCAAGTTCATTCATTTATTCTTGTGAAATTAGTGATGGCATCAAAATAAACATGTATGCAAGACATAAATTTAAACATGAATGCAACTTTTTTTATCTTAACTAGAGCTCTTACAAGATTTTAGAGGAACATAAACCTCAACCCATTATGTATCATAAGGCAAGCTTTAGAGTTCTTAGCACCTAGACTTCAAAAAAAGTCTTAAGGTTTGAACTTCATCATCAAGCTTAAGAAAATGGACACAAAGTTCAACACTTTGTCTAAACAAAACTACAAGGACTAAGTCATATTCTTTATTTTATTGCTCATGGGCTTCAATCTAGAGTAAAACTCTTAGAACGGCAAACCAACTTTAAGGTTGGCAAGGGTAAGCTTAGAGCTCTTTAAACATGGATTAATTTTCTTAACAAAACTTTTGTGATCTACTTGACATTTTTACAAACTTTGTTCAAATAAAAGAAAAGGAAACCGAAAATCTTTCAAAGACAAAAGGGAAAGGATCAGAAAATAAAACCAAGGAAAAAAAAGGAAACAAGCATGTATGGTCCAAGACCAAGTTGTTTCAAGCTTTAGAGGTTTCTCACATGACAACAACAAGTCATTATCTTGAAACCTCATCATCAAGCTCATGTTTTCTTTATGAAAGGCCTCTTGGCCGAAATGAAAAGGGAGAAGAAAAAGGATTTGAAACCAAGAGAAAACTAGAACTTTCTTGAAGAACACAAGCAAAACATTAAAACATAACCCCTACCTAAAGAAGTCTTGAAGAGATATGAAAGAAAGCTTGAGTTCTTGATGAAATGGAGAAGGAAAATCCTCTTGAATCTTGAAGGAAGAAATCAGCCAAAGTGAGGAAGTTTGAGAAATGAGAATTTTTGTAAGAAGTGTAAACTTAACAAATGATCCAAAGTGTGACAAGGTTCATCAAGGCTTGGTATTTATAGAAATTTTCAACAATGAGGCTTCCAAGGGGGGAGGGAACCGGCCACATTTGAGGAGGAAGGAGAGAAGAAATATCTCTTACAAAGGTATGGTTGTAGGCATGGTTGAAGGTATGGTGAGGTATGGGCAAAGCATGGCTTGAAGTATGGCTCTTGAGTGTAATTGAAACAACACATGATGGGCTATGGAGGGGAAGTGGCCGGCCACCTTAAGGCCATGAGGGAGAGAAATTGTTCATCTAATTGTGGGTTAATGGTGTGTTTAGGTGTTTCTTTGATTAAGGTTTTGGTTAGGAGTTGTAAGAAGTGTTTAGGTGAGGTAATTGGTTAATTAGGAAGATCAAGACTTGATTAGGGAGTGGTCATACTAGATTAACAATTTAAATTCATTTTCTTAGTCAAATGGGGTATGGCACAATTCCTTAATTTAAGGAATTGGAGAGAAAACACTATTCAAGATTCCATGACTAGAAATCTTGAATTAAAGAATGCAATTAGAGTTTAACTAAGCAATCTTAGGTTCTAATTAACCTTAATAAATCATTTTGACTCTAGATTAATTATCAAAATAAATTAATCTTCGATTAGAGCCTAATATTGCTTAGGTTTGCTTAATTGCGTCATTAGGCTCACTGTACACTGTTCTAGGGGCAAAATGGTAATTTTGCACTAAAAACCGGGACCTTTAACAGACTAAACATCAAACATTGCTCAAAAACATCATTCTAAACTTCCTGGAAAATTCTGGGTTCAAACGGCACCCCGTGTAGAACACAGGGGGTATTTTGGTCATTTTAGCCGAAAGTTTAGAAACGAGATTTTACCTTGGATATCATTCATAACAACATAATCCCCTTTAAACATCGAGTTGACCCATTGAGGGTTGGAGGCAGTATTCCTGAATTCAAGGTAAAAATGACCTCGGGGCATCGGTCATTTACACTCTAACGGAGAAATCGAGGCGTTACAATTATGCCTACCAACGAGATTGGGCTAACTACAGTAATTCGATGGGAAAATATCAACAAAATATAAATAGCTTATATAGACGCCTACTAAAAGCTTTGTCTCACTCTACCTATCAAGATACGCCTAGAGTAAATAACCCATGATATAATAACAAAAGAAGGTTATCCTCGAATGAAGTATTACACAGCGCTCTATGTGATCTACTATCGGCTCCTAAGTATGATGCTCTAGGGAGGAGGAACGTATGCAAGCATACGGGCAAGATCAAGTGTAACAGACAGCCAATGTGATGAACGTGAGCACCATGATGCGAACGGAGATCCTCTATGGACAACTAAACTCCCTTAAGTGCTGCGTCACGTAGTCTCCCTATTGCTACCACTCTCCACCTCCATAGGGATCGTGATCCTAAGTCACCGGAGGAATGCTAGGAAGGTGACCCCTCAATAGGTCAGACCTGGGCAATGGGAAGAGGTGGCGACTGGGACATATACATTGGAAAGTTTCTCAGCCAAGGCAATAGAGTGAGCATGAAGAATCTCCTACACAGGGGCGAGCACGCTTGAAGGCAAAATCATCGATAAAGGGAGTGGCCATGGAAAACCAAAAGCTAGTAATAGGGTGTGTGAAAAGATGATCCAGAACACGACTCGCGGACAACACAATGACCTACAAAGTGATATGACCGATTGCCTGGGTCGTAGTGCATCTCTCCAGGTGGTGTATCAATATAGATAAAGGTGGCCATCAACCTCTTAAGATGAGATGGAAAAGAAAGAGGGAATGAGAAACTTATACAAGAATCTCAGGGCTTTCACCTCTAAACAATGTCATCACCTTCATCCTTAGGAACCTCGGGCTTTATTATGAAAATAGTGGACATATATATGGTTCATTTATTAAGTTCCAAATACCCTTAACCGAGGTCCATATATTTTAGCATGAATCTTTATGTCATGAATGTATCATACGATATCATGCATGCATGTCAATGCTTATGCAACACACCACAAGACTTGAATAAATTATCATAGCATAAAGAACATAAAATCATCTTAATATAATCTTTCCTCTTTATTGTCTTAGGTGACTTAGCTTTCTTGTTCTTTTCTAAGAAGCCACCCTAATACTCTCTCCTCTTGAAAGTTCTAGGTTATGAGCTCATACCTAACTAGTCGTCACTAGTTTACACTTATCCTCTTGTTAAGCTAATTCCCGACTCCAGAGTGTAGGATAGGGGGCATAGGGTCACCTTTCATAACCATTAATTGCTGGAGTCTAAAGGATTCCTTTATTGGATCACCTCTCATAACTATTAATTCTTGGAGTCTGAGGGTCATTTCCATGTGTCTTATGTCACGTTTAATCTTAGAATGTTATTTAGTGATGCAAACATGAGCATATAATCATAGCTATCATCATAACTTATCATTTAACATTTCATGCTCATAAACTTCATAATTTCTCTAAGTCCACAAATTTGGCGGAATTTTGGCGTTTTGGGGAAAGGTTCCTCAAATTTGATTCATGCCATAGAACACATCAATGATGCATGTCAATCATTCATTCATAATCACAACGTGCCACAAATCATCATGTAATTGATCATATAAGCATGTATCACATTCTTTGCATATATCCATAAGCATGTTATCATCAATATCTCATTGAAAAGTAAACATGCCCTTACCCAATATGCTAGATATCAAGGACAGAACTCAGTTAATGCATATGTCATGTTCAATAGGATATATGTAACACAATAGTAATCATTACTTGCACAATTCAAGAATCAAGCATGGATAGTCATCAATACATAATTATGTATAATCACTTCAAATGATATAATTTCCAAACAATTAATATGAACATAGCTCTCACAACATATCATTCACATTAATATCATCAAGTTTTTTATAATTATACTTTAGTCCAAAGGGGCAAAACTGTAATTTCTAAAAGTTTGTGGGTCAAAGTATAAATTTCCTTATTAATGTATTTTCTCAAAACTAATGATTCCCACAATTAATTTACACTTTTAAGAAACCCATAATGCTTTAAAATAATTTAAATTCATCATAAAAATCATTTTGGTCATTGGCTAAATTTTGTTAGATTTTAGGGGTCAAAGTGCAAAGTTTCACATTTTTTACACTTAATAAGTGCCAATGCTTCTAAAAATTATTCTTAACATCATAAATCATATTTTGAACACATGGGCACATTCAAAATCATTATTAACTCTAATTAAACCCATTTGGCCAAAATTCCATAATGAAAAGTTCAAGACACAATTTTTCCAGTTTGCAAAATGGTTCAACCTAACATTTGCAATTATCCTTTTAAGCACCTAAGACGCCAAAAATAATTTTTACAACAATTATCACTAATTTTTAAGCATGTGAACAATACCAAATAGTCTTAATGCTGGACATTATTAGGAAATTCAATTTCAAGAGGTTTGGAAATTACCATTTTGATCCTTTCTATTTAATAGTTTTTCCTAAGATGCTAAAAATAATTTTTACAAAAATTATTAATAATTTTTATACATGTGAACAATATCACAAGCACTATACAGTGTTGAATAGTCCCCAATAGTACTAGAAATTAAAATTACAAAAGCTTTTGAAATTACATTTTTGACCTTTTCCAATTACTAATTTTTCCCAAAAGCCATTCTAAGACATCTAAGGCATATGAAACAATTTTTAACACATTTTTTACTATGTGAATAGTTCCAAACAATGTCCTGATGTTAAACAATGCCAAATAGTGCCAAGATTAAAATTACCAAAAATCTTGTAAATTCATTTTTAACCATTTCTATTTACTAGTTTTCTCAAAATCTATTCTAAGATACTTAAAACACAAGAAATCATTTTGTCCCTCTTAGAAATTAATTATTTTCATTCAAATCAATAGCAAAACTCAAAGTTCCATAAATAAGGTTCTACTTATTCAAAATCACATTTTTTTGCTCCTTTTAAATTTCCAATTCTTTCAAAATTCCTTTGTACACCCAAGACACAAGATTCAAGTCTTAAAATAAAATAAAACCAACTTCAACTCCAATATTTCCATGTGGCCAAAATATATATGAATATGTGTCCATATCAAAATTTCTATTTAAAACAAAAGGGTAAGTCTTGAGCTTTAAAGACATAAGTGATGACTAGAATCATAAATATGCCATGCAATCTATTTTAAGTCTTTAACATTATAAAGTGGCAACCTGGAAATATAAATATGATGTGCAAGATTTGAAATTTAAACATGAGATGCAAACCCATTTTTAATTCTTTAAGATTATAAGTTGACAACTTGAAATATAAACATGAAATGCAAAGTTTGGAATATAAACATGAAAATGTAAGTTCATTTTTAAGTCTTTAAGATTACAAGGTGACAACTTGGAACATAAACATGATATGCAAGGCATTGAAATATAAACATGAAGATGCAACACTAGAAACATAAACATGAATGCAAGTCCATTTTTATATCTTATTAGAACTCAAAAACTCAAGACTTTAAAGAGTGAGACTTGCAACCCCATTAATCTTAATAAAATGAAAATGAGCTTTAGAGTCGTTCATTTCCATGGTTCAAAGAGCCTCATTTCTGGACTCACCATCAAGCTCAAAAACAACAAAGAAACCAAATGAGCATTCTTCTCTCTCTTTTTTTTTTTTTGTTTGAAACCAAAGATCAAGCCTTAAGTTTTAGAGGTCATACACATGATGGTCTTACAACCATCATCAAGAACACTCATTATCAAGCTATGGCTTTGATCACCACAAAAATAAAAGAAAAGAGTGGAAATGAAAAGGAAACTCAAGAATAAAATCCCTACCAAGAAGGTTTCTTGGTTGCAAGTGAGAAAGCTTGATCCTTTTTGAGGAAAAGAGAAGAAAAATCTTCTCTTGGGGTAAGATGGGGTTTCGCCAAGAGGGATAAAATAGGAGGAGGATTTTTCTTGTGTTCTTGTATATGGGAATGGAAAGGTTAGGTGTTTAGAGGTTGATCTATGGTGGTGGTGTGGTGGTTTGATGTTTGTAGCTTGAAGGAAGATCAAGAATGGAGGTTCTTGAAGGTGGAGGAGGAAGAACAAGAGAGCTTGAGTTTAGAGAGAATAATAGTATTTTTTTTTTACAAGTCTTGATGAGCAAGACTTCACCAAAAAATTAGATAGTATGAATGAGAGAGTGTGTAAGTGGTTATGTTGAAAAAAAAAATCAACATATGAGAGAGGAAAGGAGGCCAAGGCGCCAGTCATGTAGGGGTGTTTGGGGGAAAATTTCATTTCATTTGAGTATGGGGATTAGGGTTTTTGAGTAATTTTAATTAGGAGATTGGTTAGGAATTGATAATTTGGTGTTAGGAGTTATAATGTGGTAGTTAAGGCTTCAAGACAAGATTAAGGAGTTGTCTTGCAAGTTTAGTTGGGCTAAGCTTGATTAATTTGAAATTCAAACACCAATATGGTTCCTAATCTTTAGAAAAAGAAAGAGAGAGAAAGTATTTTTGTCTCTTACTTTCTATTTTTGGTCTCATGAGTCATCTTTGAATAAGAATGTGATTAAATTTTTCCTAGGCAATCTTAGACCCTAATTAACCTAAAATAATTATTTTGACTCAAAATTAATAAATAAAATTAATTGATCTTTAATTAGAGCCTAATATTGCCTATATTTCCTTAATTACTTTAATTAAGCTTAATTAGTACTAACTAAGAGTAAAATGGTAATTTTATATAGAAACTCCCTGAACTTCAGGACCATCCAGACATCATATAATCCCTTTAATTAGCATTCCCAACTCCTGGGTAATCAGGTCCCTTCACTTAATCCCATTAAATTACTTAGAGCATTTTAGTAATTTTAGCACAGGAAAACTAGGAATTGAGATTTCCACATCTATTTTCATCCAAAATACATATAGTCCCCTTCAATCATCAAACTAACCCCTTGAGGATAGCTTGCTCCAACCGTCCTTGATTTCCAGGCAAAAATGACCTAGGAGCATTTTGGTCATTTTGCATACGAAAAATAAGGATCACAAGTTTCACACAGATTGCTATCTAAACCTCATATAACCTCATCCTAATATTAAAACACCCTATTGAGGATGGCCTAGACCATTTGTCCTCGATTCTCATGTGAAAATGACCCTAGGGGCATTTTGGTTATTTTGCACAACAAGAAAATCGAGGCGTTATAGGATGTGCCCATTGGGTCACTAAAACCCCATGAGGTTGTGCTCTCTGAAGTTCTTGGTGAAACAATGAAGAAGTGCAAGTCCATGGCTTTGAAGTCATCACACAGAAACAAAGTAAAGGTAAAGCAATGAGAGTTACTGAAACCTCTAATGATAGAGAAGGATTAGAAGATGAGTCCAAAGAAAAAGAAGATGGAGATGAGACCTCCATGCTCGTGAGGAAGAAGTGCAAAGCTTGGAGAAGCAGAACAAAGAGAAGAAGAGACATCAACCTTAGAAAGGACAAAAAGGACAAGGGGAAGTTGAAAAGTGTAACCCTACAATTGTGGAGAAAAGGGACATTTGAATACTGATTGTCCCAAGCTTAAGGGTCCACTGAAAATGTTCCCTTTAAAGAAGAAAGGGATACTAGCCACATGGAATGATTCAAAAGAGAGAAAAAAGGTTTCAAAAGTCAGGATAAGGTTAAAGATGTTGCAAACCTATGCTTCATGGTAGGCTACTCTTCAAAAGGAGAACCTGAGGTAAATAACTCTTCTGAATCTAATCCTTCTTATGATGAATTGCTTGAAAACTCTCAAATCCTTTCCTCTCACTATCTCAACCTCAAAAAGAACCATTAGAAAGTGGTTCTAAAGCTTGAGAAAGCCAAATCAGGTGCTCAGAATCTAAGGCTTAGAAGGAAGAAATAAAAGGAGAAAACAAGTTTTTAAATGTTAAGCTCAAAGCCTTAGAAGTAGAAGTCACTGCAAAAAATTAGAAGACTTAGAAAGTAATTTCTTAACTCAAAATAACTTTAAGACTTTTCAAATTTGATCTTGGAAAAAATGGTAAATGACTTCAAGAATCTGATACTTGGTGGCAAAAGGCCTTATTTTCAAAAACTATTGGGATATGAGAGTGAGATGGATGAGAAAAGGAAAAGCACTCTCATTAAAGAAAATAAAGAACATAATTTCTTATACTTTTTACCACAAAGGGACACCCACCTAACAAGTGTTTTATGAGAAAGAAATCTATAAAACAGGTTGGAAACCTCCCCCAAGTAAAATTTACCCAAGATGACCTAAGAAAGTCTGGGTACCTAAGTTAAAAACTATTTTGTTGCAGGTATGTCTGAGAATGCACATTGACCAAGACAACAAATGGTACATGGATAGTGGCTTGCTCTAAACATATGTCCAGGTCCAGAAAGTGGTTCAAAAATTTGAAGTTGAAGAACTCTGGATCCGTAAAATTCACTGATGAAGGTAAGGCCAAGGTCACATGTATAGGAAATCTTGTAAGGATGACTCCCACCAAATTTCTTATGTTTTACTTGTTGATGATGGTCTGGCTCACAATCTACTAAGCCTTAGCCAATTCTGTGACCAAGACTTTAATGTTTTATTTAATGCACATGCTTGTGAACTTTTAACTTCCATTTCTACACAAGTCATTTTATGGCAAGAGACATGATAACACTTATATGTAAAATGTCTTGCATCCTTCATGGATGATAAGTGGCTATGGCATAAGAAGCTTGGACATGCTCATATGAAGCTTATTTCTGTTATCTAGAACGAGCTTGTTAAAGGCTTGCCAAAGATCAAATATGACAAGGATTCAACTTGTGATTTCTCTGAGAAGGCAAGCAAACCAAAGCTTCTTTCCATAACAAAAACATGGTTTGAACCACTAAGCCACTTGAGCTTTTACATATGGATCTCTTTGGACTAACCAAGATTGCAAGTCTTGCTGAAAAAATATATTGCCTTGTCATAGTGGATGATTACTCTAGATTTACATAGGTTATCTTCTTAGCTTCTAAGGATAAAGTGGTTGAAAGATTTAAAGTTTTTGCAAAATGTGTTTGTGATGAAAAAGATTCTCAAACTACCTCTATAAGATCAGATCATGAGAGAATTTGAAAATTGTATTTTTGAAGAGTTTTGTGAAAAATGTAGCATCTCTCATGAGTTTTTTACACCTAGAACTCCCCAACAAAATGGGATTACTGAAAGAATAGAAGCTTGCAAGAGATGACTAGAACCATGCTTTTAGAAAGTGGTTTATTAAAAAGTTTTGGGCAGAGGCTATAAATACCTCATGCTACATTCAAAATAGAATCTTTCTAAGGCCAATCCTCAAGAAAACTCCTTATGAGCTATAGAAGGAGAAAACCCAACATATTATTTTCCATATTTTTGGCTCATCTTGCTTTATTCTTAACACCAAGGACAAATTCACAAAGTTTGATCATAAATCTAATGATGGAATTTTCTTAGGATGCTCTTCAATCTCAAAAGCTTACATGGGTATTATTGACACCAAATTTTACTAAGTGTTAGATGGCCAAGCTGTGTTCAACTTCGACAACTCAAGGATCAGTTAAGGGTTTAACACATTAGAATTGACAAGTCAAAGCTAAAGTTTGTCATTTAAGACTTGGAAAAATGTAGGATCAAAGGGAGATTAGCTGGATAGCTAGAAGCTAATGACAACTGATTCTCATCTCAACATTCGACAAGTCGAAGTGGGAGCTTGTCACTTGAAGACTTAGAAAATTTTGAAGATCTTGAGGAAACTATCATAATGACTTACAAGCATTTGTCAATTGGCGGTTATTGACAAATGCTTAGTGGAGGCATGACAAAGTGGTAACTTGTCAATGACAAGACTGAATGACAAACCAAGAAACAATCAAAGCCACATGGACAATATCTGAAGGCTAAGGGACAAGTGTCAAGATCCTAGAGTCCTAAGTTGTCTATAAATACTAATTTTGTACAAATTGTAAAGGGTTGGAATTTTTACTCAAACACTCACTCTTAAAACGTCTCCAATGACTAAACAAAGCCCCAAGTTCACTGAGTAATTGTTCTTAACCCACTTTCCTGGTTTCTTAGGACTAGGTTGTCTTTGATTTCTATTTTTAATTTCTTTACAATTCTCTACTCATTTACATTTGTTAATCAATTTACATTATGTAAGTTCTTCTTCTTGTTTAATCTGTCAAACATAACATTTACACAATCATAACACAAATCACGTACATTACATTCCATTCCATTCTCATTTCTTAGAAAATAGTTTGACACTCGATTCTTTCTGTAGAGAACCCAAGAGGAGCTTTTCACTCCTTTAATCGAATCTTGAAAAGCAAAGGTTATCATCCAAACTTCTAAGTTTGTCTATCTATGCCTGTTTAGAGCAATTGGGCCTCCTGCACAAGGAGATTGTCAATTATTTGTTGTTGACAATATAAGTGTTAAATTTCGCTATAAATAGGTATACAACAAGAGAACACTATGTGTTAAAGAGACTAAGGACTTTGCTAATGATATGGAAGAGCTAGAAGAGAAGCATGAGATGAACCACAAGAAACCATCAGAAAGCAAGCAGATGAAAGTATAATCTTCAAAAGTAAGCTCCAGAACAAGGATAATTCATAAATATTACTCAAAACTTTAAAGCTCAAGAGTGACATTTCTGAGCATGAAGATGAGTAATATGAAGATGAAAGAGGAATTGAAGAATATCAAGATTACTAAAACTACAGAGAATTTTATGATCTAAAGCAGTTCATAACAAAGTTCTCTAGGGACATTTCCAAGGGTGTGAGAACTAGATCCTCCCTCATAAATATGTCCAACTGTGCTTTCATTTCCACTATCGAGCCTCATAGAATTGAAGATGCTTTGAATGATCAAAGTTGAGTGGATGCTATACAAGAGGAGCTAGACCAATTTAAGATAAGCAAAGTCTGGACGCTTGTGGAAAAGCCCAAAGGAAAAACCATCATTGGAACAAAATGGGTGTTCTAAAACAAGCTTAATCAAGTAGGAAAGGTTGTTAGAAACAAAGCAAGGATGGTTGCACAAGGTTATAATCAACAAGAGGGAATTGATTATGATGAAATCTTTGCACCAGGAGCTAGGCTTGAAGCTATAAGAATACTACTTGTTTTTGCTTCCTTCAAGGGATTCACTCTTTACCAAATGGATATTAAGTCTGTATTCCTAAATGGATTCCTCTCTGAGGAAGTTTACGTGAAGCACCTTTAGGTTTTGAGAGTGAAAACCTTCCTAACCATGTCTTCAAGTTAACAAAGGCACTTTATGGTCTGAACAAGCTCCCCGAGCTTGGTATGAAGGTTGAGTACCTTTTTACTGAAGAATAGGTTCAAGAGAGGTAAAGTTAACACAACCCTACTCTTAAGCAAAATACTCACTTTTTGATAGTTCAAATATATGTAGATGACATTATATTTAGTGCCATTGATCATTCTCTTTGTGAAAAGTTTTCAAAATTAATACAAAGTAAATTTGAGATGAGCATGTTGGGTGAACTCAAGTTTTTCCTTGGACTTCAAATAAAACAACAAAAAGAAGGAACCTTGATCCATCAAGAAAAGTATACAAAAGAGATTTTGAAAAAGTTTAATATGGATCAAGCCAAATCAATAAGCATCCCCATGCATCTATCTCAAGTCATCGATGTAGATGAGAATGGTGAAAAGGTATCAGAAAGCAATTATAGAAAAATGATTAGTTCACTTTTGTATCTTATAGCAGTAGACCAAACATTCATTTAAGTGTGGGAATTTGTGCTAGATTTCAATCTAACTCAAACAATCACCCTTAAAATGTTGTTATTTAAGATATTTATCTGTACTGCGAATCTTAGTTTATAGTACGAGAAAGGTACATCTTGTGATATTGTAAGGTACTGTGATGCTGACTTTGCTAGAGAGAGTAAAAAGAAAAAGCACCTGTGGATGCTACTATTTCTTTAGAAAGAGTCTCATCACTTGGTTGTGCAAGAAACAAAATATCATTCTCTTTCTACTACTAAAGTTGAATATGTAGCTATTGCAAACTGTTGTACCCAAATGCTATGGATAAGGAACCAACTAGAAGATTATCACCTTAGGTATTCCAAAATCCCTATCTTGTGTGATAATACTAAAGCTATAAATTTTGCAAAGAATCCTATCCAACATCTAGATCCAAGCATATTGATGTTAAACATCATTTTACTAGAGATTATGTCCAAAAGGGGATGTTGAGTTAATGTTTGTGAATATGACGACTAAGTGTCTAATATATTCACAAAACCATTAGTTGAAGATCATTTTTGTGTTTTGAAAAGGCTTTTGAACCTTAAAAGATTTTAAATCTACGTAACATTCATACATGAATGTCTTTGGCAACTCCCCATCATGGTTCTGAATTGAAGCCTAAACAAAGTCATCTATACAAGATCAAAGAATTAGTTTGCAAGACCATAATATCAGTATGCAAGATCAGAAAGTCAATTTCCAAGCTTAAAAAGATCAGATGTTCAAAAAATGGGTTATATGGTTTCATGGGATTCAAACTCTAACGATGGATCAGTTATAAGGAAACTATTTTATCTCTATGGTTTAGAAAGTTGACGAGGTTCAAAAAGTGGTTCCATATTTCTGAAACCACTTTTTCTAGAAGAGTGAAAGGCGGATAATTCCCACTCTTTTCAAGTTTCTCTCTCCCACGTCGCCCCACCTTCAGACTTTATGTCCTATTACTTAAATAACTTCCTACTTCTCATATGCCATATATAACCTTTCTATCTTCCACCTTAAACACTCTCACCTTCATCTAAAATCGTTCCACATTCTCAGACATCTCTCTTCTCTATAACCTCACCAATTCCTCAAACCCTCACCCTTTTCTTTCAATCCTCTCAAACCTAATTTGTACCATGGCTGAAAGCAAACTTTTTGACAAAAGCATTACACATATGGGAACACTCCACATGTACCAACAACCTCTTCTGAGCAGCATTACGTTCATAACTTCTCTTAGAGGAGTGGCTCCTGAAAAAGATTAAGGAGAGAACTAATAAACTAGGTTCCTATTCTAATGAGATTCTTTATTTTCAAGGCTGGGAAAGGTTCCTAGATATCTAGACCGAGCTTTTCCTGAATGGTGACTATTTTTTACTCAGTTGGAGTTGAAGTCAGAATCTATGTTGAAGACTTTTATCAGGGTATCGACATGGAGATGGGTATCAATGACATCTCCAACATCATCCAAGCACCTACAACTGGAATCAAATGCTCATCCCAAGGAGATTGGTTCATGTCTCGGGAGTCTCTCGAAGAGGTCTCTAGATGTCTATGACCTTCCTAGATACCAACCTGGTGAGATCACAACTACTTTGTTAAGTTCTAGGGCAAGGCAAGTTTTCACTATTGTCCAGTTCCCTTTTCCCAAGACTAGGATGCACCAACTTGCTAGTTAGAATAGACTGCATGTAACTTTTCTATTTTCTAGCAAAGATGAGGGTAAACTTGCCCAGACTGATTTTCAACTACATGCTCAGTGTCATCTCTAGAGAAGAGGAGAACTGACCTGTTCCTTATGTAGTCTTGCTGACCAGTCTTTCAACACTTGAACTACCCCTTGTCTGGGGGTGGTTTGAGTACATGGAAGGTCTGAGTATACCTTCAACTCCTTCAAGACTCTAAAGAGAAACACTGGTGCACCCACAACTAGTGTTAGGAGGCAGGTATCAAAAGCAGGCGAAGCTGAAAAAGAAAAGAAAAAAAAAAGGTGATCCTCATTGAGAGTAGCTTAGAGGACACTCAAGAATCTAGGAAGAATTAAACTCGTATATGACTCAGTCTATCCTGATAATCAAATTAGAGAGAGAAGCGAAGTAAGAAGAAGGAAAACAAGGACCATATGGAAGAAGAATTTTCTCTTCATCCAAGTCTTCAGATTTTGAGGTAGAGTCCTCAGAGGATGAGCAATTCAATGAAGATTCTAAGACTAGCACACCTTATGCTGCTCCCTCTAAACCGCTCCTATCGATGAGCCTTTATCTCTCCTCCTACCAATGTTCTACCGTCCGTTGCTCTATATCTACTGACATAGGTGAAGAAGCTACTAACAGATCACCTCCACAATAATAAGAGTTATCCCTTCCTCAAGCCAACCTTAACCTACACCTAAACTAAGCTTCTCTAAGTCCAGCTACTACTACATAACTAACGTAGCATGGCTGATAGGTTGGACAAAATAGAAGCTTAGTCAAGACATGAAGCATTGCTATTGGAAATTCTTTGTGAGGCCAAGCGAAGAGGTGATGATGGTGTCACCTGGGTTCCAGCTTACCTTCTTTTTGTTGATGACAAAAACGGGAGAAGAAAAAGAAATGAAGAAGAGAAGAAGTGAAGAAAATCTTTTGTGTTGTGAACTTCAAAGGGATCAAGTTGAGAGGGAGCTTAGTGCTAGAGACTTCATCATTTTGTTTTTAGCATTAGCATTTTTTTTCTCATACATTGTTGTTTGAATTTTTTTTACTATTTCTCTAATATCGTGAACTATTATGAGTGTTGAATGCATGCTCTAATATGCATCATATGCTCTAATGCATTTAATGTTTAGCTCTGATATATATCTTTGACAACTTGATATAGTTTCACGTGTTATTGCAAATGCTCTAATATGTATGTTTTGGCATACGAACTTAAAAGTTTTCTCATATACACATATATGATCTGACACACAATAATGAAATTCTCTCTCTCTCTCTCTCTCTCTCTATATATATATATATATATATATATATATATATATATATATATCTCAAACCTTTGATACACATGTTATCAACTCTTTTTGAGCTTTAGAAACTTCCCTTGTGTGCAAAGTTTATATGTTGCATGTTTTCATACACTTTTGATTGCATCACGTTTCAAAATAAATTGGATAAAAATGTACTGATTATGAATTCAAGGTTCAAGAAAAAATATCATGAGTATTACACTCTTTATTTAATTTTGTATGAGTTCAGAAAGTCAAATGACTTAAAATCAAGTTATTTTTATTCAAAATGCTTAAATGCTCCATATTTTCAAAATTTGCTCTGATACTTCTCAAAAAATATTTTAATTAACTTTAGAAACCTTCTTAGAAATAAAACAACTCTGATTTTGGTCACTTAAGGTTGCAAAATGTCTTGATTTGATCTACATCACACCTTAAGAATAAGACATTTTGAAAACCCTATCAAATGCATTTTGAAAGAATATAGGTTTATGTTGCTCTACATCTTGTCATATATTTCTTTCAAAATCTCTTCAAAAGATTTTCTAAGAATTGGTTTGTCATCATCAAAAAGGCGGAGATTGTTAGCTCCAAAACCTTTCAGAAAGCCTCACTGCAAAATATTTAGTGATAACAAAACCAATTTTGTGAAAATATTTTGAAGAAGGACTAATCCATTACTTGAGTTTCTTGAAGCACCAAATAGAATGTTTCACGTTAGCATACTTGTTCTTAAAAAAGAATATTTTTACAATGACATGTGCAAACATGTTTAATTTTATTTAAAGAGGTTTGGAACTCAAAGAGAGTGAAAATAAATCGCGAAATGAATGTTTCTATGCTCAATGCATGAAAGAAAATTCTCAACAACAAGAAACCAAGCTTCAGGTCTTCAAAAAGTATGCCACGACTTTAGAATTTCAAATGAAGATTTCAATTCAGTTGAAGAAAAGTGTGTGTACCATCTTTAATCATCATGATCGTGATCATTTCCTTTACAACAAGCTCTTATTGAAGTAAGGAAAATCCAAGGATTGTCTAGAAACTAAAATAGCTCTTTAGAAAGTATGTTTACTGGAAACGGTGCACTTTATAGAATTGGGAGGGAAAATTTGAAATTCAAATTTAAAGTCAAACTGTTCAAGGACTGATAGTGACATCTCTTTTCAAATTGGTCAATTGCCCCAACTTCTAGAAGGAAAAGTTTAGAAACCTCATTCTAAAAGCAAAAAATATTTTCTAAAGGTGGACTCATAAACCTCTATTAGACAATGGCTTTTACAACTGCAAAAGTAACTCTGACACGCATAGCTACTCCTCTAGACTTCATTTCTAAGACACAAAAAGAAGATCAACAAGTGTCACTAGGAAAACAAATCAAGGGCAATGGTCATAAATGAAGATCAAGTATAAAAGAAGATATTGTACTTACAATGAAAAGAACTTTTGCTCATCACAAGTGTTGAAATGCTAAAGAAATTTCCTCTCATCTTCTGGAAAACTATTACAGCCTGTAATCAGTTTCAACTTTATAAAAAATATTTTTTCTAAGTTCTTAGTAAATCATTTGTTCTTCCTAGGAAGAATAGATAGAAAGAAGTCATTCAAGTTTTTAGTTCTAATACTATTTTATTCTAAGAAAACTTGAGTGTTTATTAGTTTGAGTGATTAAACCCAAACACATCCTTTGTAACCCGATCCAGGGTGATCGCGTGATAGAACTTGAAAAGGCTAGTCAAATACTACTTGAAGGTGAAGGAGAGTGAGCTACTAGTCACACTGAGTTAGCTTGAAAAGGCTAAGTAAAGACTACTTGAAGGTGACAATAGAGAAGCTACTGGTCACGTGGTGGGAAGGCTATAGAAAGATTATCTAATTTTCTAAGGGTTGAGAAAAGGATTTTTAGTGGAACTAAATGATGGTTGAGAATTGGATATAGGTGGTTGAAACAGGATAAGAACTCTTGTGTAGTATCTTCTCTCTCCCTAAATCTCCTTTATATTTTGTTTTGTGTTTATTATATTTATTTATCTAATAAGCTTATTTAGTCTGCGTTTAGTACATTTGCTGGAGTTTTGAAAGTTACTTTCTGACACTTACTGATATTGTTTTCACTACACTTCAAGTTCATGTTTGATAGTTTCTATTTAAACTTTTAGAATCAAAAAGCGAAGAAAAGTTAAAGCACGATTCAACCCCCTTTATGTGCACTTTTCAACCTACACTAAACAATTCTAGTTGAATTTTATCTACTTCTCCATTAACAACACACTTATTCACTCTTCCACCTTGTCATGACCTAATTTGGGCTCATGACCGACACATGAGAAATTGAATCATCATGTAAGCCTTGTGACCTCTATATCGCTCTATATGCATATTTAAAGCATAAAGACCATTGGAAATATAAATCCCTTTTCTACAGACAAATTACCTCTCTTTAAATCAATATATATAATCATGTCTGAAATCTCATAATTATCTCTAAAGTGCATAATTATCGTTCAAAACACATATAATGCTATGCAAAATGCAAACATGATCTCTATAAGGTCCGGGACTCTTGCCTATATATACACTAGAGCACTCTAAACTACACATGAATGCTTCAGCTAGCGAAGCTCACTCTGAACTCTACTGTAAAGAAAGGCGGCTGAGATGAACGTATAGTAGCTATGGTATCTGGAATGGAGGAAAGGAAAAGGATGAATTTTGTTGCAAAACTCGTGAGTGAGCTCCCACTAACCCCCCTTCATAGGACATCAAGGAATAATGCATAAAATCATAATAATCATAGTAATGAAGTTCTAAAATAGTTCATATCTATATACATGTAAAATTAAGTTAGTTTTTCAAATCCAACAATAGTACTCTAATAGAGAAACAAAAATCTCTGATTACACACAAAGTATGTGACATAACAAAATCTTTGGTTTTCCCTAATGATCAAGGCATAACAATTCCTCTGCTCTATGGTTCTTAGAGAATCGAAATGTGGAAACCTAACTAGGTTCTATTCTCTACTCTATGAGATTGTGCATAGGACAATTTGGTACCAAGGTTAACGATCAATTCCAGCCATTAACTCGCTGCGTTTTTCTATGACTACTGTCTATTTCTAAAGCCATAATTCTAGTATTTTCTCTAAAACTCTATATCTAAGTTCCATTTGGATTCAAAGCTTTATCATCTAGCAATATGCTTCTCTAAAAGTCATGTAATATTCATAAAGTCTCTAAATACTTTCATATTCAAATACAAATTCTAAATAAAATCAGTTTAACAATAATGATCCCATGAGTTTTATCAGAAAACATATAGTCCATACTTTGAAAGTTGCATTCTACATTCTAAAGATCTGTGCCTTGGTTTCTTGTATATGATGATATTCTTCAGCCAATTAAGCATGTATATGTTCATTTCATGACATAATTTTCACTTTCATTGAGTTCCCATCTCTTTAAACAAAATAAAGCATGTTTTCACATGTAAAGTGAAATTATTTTCACTTTAGGAACCATCATATACAAAGGGAAGAACCTGTTTGCTATTTCAAGAAACTCAAGGGAAAACATTAGTCATTCTTCAAAATATTTTCTTTCAGTTGGTTGTGTTATTACTCAAAACATTTTGCATTGATGTTTTCTGAGTGTTCTGGAGCTAACAATCTCCCTTTTTTTTATGATGACAAACCAATAGAAGAAAATCTTTTGAAGAGATTTTGAAAGAAACATAACATGGTATAGAGCATAGATACAACAAATTTCCTTCAACACATGTATGATGTGATTTTCATACCTTTTTCTTAAGGCGTGATAGAAATATTTCATTTCCCTAAGTGATTCAAATCAGAGTTGTTTTTATTTCTCTTAAAGTTTCTGAAGTTACTCAGAGTGCTTTCTAGGGGTATTAGAGTAGAGGAAAAAAAAAGATATGAACATTTAAGTTTTCTAATTAAAAACAACTTGATTTTTAGTCATTATGACTTTTTTGAAATAAAACATGTGTTTGAATAACATGAGTAATAATTGTGATATTAACTCTTGATTAGATTTCTCATTTAGCACTTCTTTATCTAAACTAATTTTTGAAACATAATGCAATTTGTGTATGAAAATATGCAACATACAAACTTTGCACACAAGAGAAGTTTAGGCTCATAGAAACCTTCTTTCAAATATTATCAATGAAAGACTAAGGTTTCTGAAGCTTAACAGGGATTCATCCAAAAAGCATAAGATCATCATTTTTCAAGCTTGTGATATGAAACAGAAACTTCATATATTGTATATTATGTTTATGATAAACAAAACAACTTTTAAAACTATATGACATGGCTTGCATATCAGCGCACACAAAGATATATATATATATATATATATATATATATATATATATATATATATATATATATATATATATATATATCAAAGTATTTGACACGATATGTTTCAAGCTAATCATTCAGAATATAATACCGAGCTAATAATATGAGCATGCATACATCAACATCAATATATTTGATTGGCTAAGCTAAATATATCTATCAGAGCATGCAAATTATATATGTGCCATGTAAAATGTATTAGAGCAACGACTAAAACCATAACAAGCACAATAAAACATATGTATCAGAGTTATTTAAAACGAAATGTACCAGAACAAAAAAAAAGATAAACAACTGATTGTTCAAATATCAACACAAATGAAAAAAAAAGAAAAACTTGGAAAGATTCTAAAAAAATGTGTTAGCTCCCCTTCATGTGCTCCCCCTGAATTTCACAGCACAAGATTTTCTTCCTTTCTTCTCCATCTTTCAGCAAAAGGATGTGCACTAGAAACCAGGAACACCATTGTAACATCCTTTGCCTTTATGGATTGACGACTTGTCCCCACACAAGTCTTTTCAATGTGCTTTGTCCTCACTCACATGCTTCCTCAGAAAGTTCTAGGAGGTCATCCATCTCAAAATTGGTCCAAGTCAAGCACGCACCTGGAGTTCCTTCATGATAGCTACCAAAAGAAGATGCATCTTGTTAGTATAGGTAGTACAAATCAATTCATATAAATCCTTCTTAACTGGATAGTCTCATACCTACAGTCTTAGGATCCTCTCATTCAAGTGTGTAATCGGTTCATTCATGTACCCCTCCACTTGGAGGCAAGAGCCGCTCCTTGTCCGTGCTTCTCGCACCGCGAACTCTACCTCGCCATCTGCATTACATGCTCACCAGCTTCTGCCTGATTTGTCCCCGAACCACACCATTGGAGAGGTGAGATCCTTTGAATTGTCGAGGCAGGGAGTGATCACGGTGCAAGAAGGCACAAGCAAGGAGCGGCTTGCCTCCAAGCGAGGGTACATGAATGAACCGATTACACACCTAAATGAGAGGGATCCTGAGACCGTGTAGGTATGGACTATACAATTAAGAAAGGTTTATATGAATTGATTTGTACTACCTATACTAACAAGATGCATCTTCTTTTAGCCCATCATGAAAGAACTCCAGTTAAGCATGTTTGACTTGGAGTAATTTTGAGATAGGTGACCTCCTCAGGAAGTTTTCAGGAAGCATATGAGTGAGGACAAAGCAAAAGACTTGTGTTGGTTTGTGGGGACAAGTCATCAATCCATAAAACAGGGGATATTACAAATGGTATCCGAGCCTGCACCTCTCCTAGTACGGTGTGGTTCGGGGACGAACCAGCCCAAGCTGTGGGCATGTAATGCCCGATGACGAGACAGGGTGTAATTGTCTATGCGATAAGGCTAATAAGGAGGGGCTCTTGCCTCCAAGCGAGGGGTACATGAATGAACCAATTACACACCTGAATAAGAGGATCCTGAGACTGTGTAGGTATAGGACTATACAGTTAAGAAAGGTTTATATGAATTGATTTGTACTACCTATACTAACAAGATGCATCTTCTTCAGGAGCCCATCATGAAAGAACTCCATAGTTAAGTGTGCTTGACTTAGGGCAATTTTGAGATGGGTGACCTCCTGGAAGTTTTCTCCTGAAGCATGTGAGTAAGGGCAAAGCACGCTGAAAGACTCGTGTTGGTTTATGAGGACAAGTCGTCAATCCATAAAGCGGGGGGTGTTACAACCATCATCAACCCCGGTGCCTAACCTCTTGAAGAATTTCCAATAGCAATGCCTCGTGTCTTCGTGATGAGCTTCCATGTGGTCTAGTCGGTTGTTGATGAAGCGTTGCTTGCAACATTAACTGAACTTCAATGTAGCTCGGTAATGCCGTTGAGGTTAGCTTGAGGAAGGAATATCATTTTGAGTGGAAGATGATCAGGAAGGGAGGAGCTAGGATGGAGGGTTTCACAATAGGAGTAGGAATAGAATTTGTAGGAAGACTTCAGTCAGTCTTAGGGACTGAATTTGTCTCTTCATGTTTTGAGCATTTAACTAAAATTGAAGACTCAATGAAGAGGAGGATTCTTGGATGTGAGAGCTGAAGGTTCAAGGTAAAAGATGATTTTTGTTCATCCTCATATGACTTTTGTCCTAGCTCTGACGTCTTACACCTGCATATGTTACGATCAAGCCATGCTCAACTTTTCCTCAGATTCTTTAGATTCCTTTGAGCTGCTCTCAATTCCAATCACTTTTCTTTTTCTTTTTCTTTCTTTCACTCTCCTCTGTGTCCACTATGAAAAAGTTAAGAAGTGTATATTTGATCCTTTGACTCTCCTTCTACTCCGTGATGGCAGCATGGAGGTTTCCTTAGGGTCCTAAAAGAGTTGAAAGAGTACTTAGTACCTTCCATATACTCATACCACTCGTTTGCCAACGAGTAGTTCAAGTATTCAAAGATTTTGGTTAGTAGGATCCCATAGGGAACAGGTATTTCTCCTCTTTTCTGTGGAGATCGCACTTAGCATGTGATCGAAGATCAACCTAGGCAAGTTCACCTTCCTCTTTGTTAACAGAATAGTAACATGCAGTCCATTCCCACCAGGAAGTGCATGCTTCCTTGGAAGAAAAGAGAACTGGATAAGAGTAAAGACTTGTCTTGCCCTAGAACTCAGCAATGTAGTTCTAATCTCATTAGGTTAGTATCTGGAAAGTCCATGAGACATCTAGAAACCTTCTCAATAAGAATCCCAAAAGTCATAAAGCGGTCTTCTTAGATGAACATCTGAGTCCCTTGCCAGGTGCTTTAATGATATTGGAGAGGTCAGTAATATGTAGCTCCAGGCCAGGACCTCTAATGTAAGAGGTCATTACAAACTTAGACACCTGCACTAATTGACAATAGAAGGTAGTGACCATTCCAATGAAGACCCGATCGGTGAGGTTGACAAATCCTTCCCACCCCTGGAAGGAAATAACTTCCAACAGGATGAAGACCTGAGTCATTAGTTCCTCTTAGCTTTTCCCAAGAGCTATTGGCCACTGAGAAAATTTCTCTACGTAGTGCTGTTGATGCATTGGTTCATCAAACATGAGAAGAGTTCCCATGTTAGCAATGCATTCGTCAAAACTTTTTCCTTTAGCCATTGTAGGATATGGTAGGTATGTGAGGGTTTGATGAAAGAAAGGTTTAAACTTTGAGAAGGTTTGTATGGGAGAGAGAGAGAAGTTACAGAGAAGGTTTGTGAGTAAGAAAAGATGAAACTGTTAAGGTCCCAATTGCGTGAGGTTAAAGATGAAAGTAAAAGTATAGGGTGTGAGAAGTGGGGAGTTATTTAAGTGATGGGACGTCAAAGACGAGGGTGAAACAACATAGGAGAGATAAACTCAGAGTGAGATTATCCTGCCTTTTCCATATTTCCAGAAAGAGTGGTTTCTGATAATTGAAATCACTTTCTGAGCATGTTAACTTTTTGAGCTCAATTTCCACTTTCTGACCTATTTGGAGTAATCCTGCTTCCTCAAGATTCATCCATATTCTGTTCTAGCCCCGTGAAACCAAATGTACCTCATTTTATGATCTTCTAACCTTCTTTCTATGCTTGTAAAATGATATTCTAATCTTGCAAACTAAATCTCTATTCTTGCAAACTGATGTCTTCATATGGGCTTCAGCTTAGAGTAATGAAGGGGAATACCCAGAGATGTTTGTGTATAAATGCTTATGCAGATTTAAAAGCCTTTAAATTCAAAAGCTTTTTCAAAAAATAAAAGTGATCTTCAACTAATGGCTTTGTGAATATGTCAAACACTTAGTCTTCAGGATTCACAAACATTGACTCAAGATCTCCTTTGTAAACATGATCTTGAATAAAATGATGTTTAACATCGATATGCTTGGATCTAAGTGCTGAATAGGATTCTTAGCAAGATTAATAGTGTCACGACCCAACTTGGGCATATGGGAAATCCCGTTCCCACATAAGCTTCGTGACCTGGATTTCTCTATATGCACAGTAAATTATAAAACTGTTGAAATCACAAAATATTTTCTACATACAAATCACCTGGTTTTAAAACATATAACCATGATTTTCAAACTATAGCTTCATATTCTGGTATTTGAAGTCTGGATTCATTGTACCAACGAATATTAAGAAAGTCTACCATTTGCAAAACCTTTATAAGTAGTGAAACCATATAATATAGTCCAACCTAATCACATATACATAACATATATCATGCGCTATGGTTGGATCCTGCATCTACACTTGGAGCACTTTATTCTATATAGAAGGCTTCACCCATATGAAGCTTACCAACTGAGACTTTAATGCCGCTTGAGGAGGAATGAGACTGAGTAAAATTTAACAGTTACTTATCTGGAAAATAGGAGAAATAAGATGGGTGAGTTTTGTAACCAAAACTCAGGAAGTGGATCCTCACCAGAATCATACATGGGATAAGAAAGGAGAATACATAAATATTATTAATGTAGCATTCACAAATTATCTATGTTTGTTTCACACAATACAAATAAAATCATAAGTTTGCCAAAATCATAAAGCATAATATTCTCAAAGAATTATAAGAAGGGACTATCAATAACTGAAAAATGGGTGTCATTCCTCGTGAACAAGAGCCCTAACTGAGATCTTAATGGTTTCTCATGAACCACGTCCCTCGTGGACTGATTTTATTCTCTGGATAATTTGCCCTTCGTGGGCCTTGGTACCAAGGTTAATGATTTAGCGTTGTTAACTTGGCTTCTCTCCTTTCAGAAATTCCTTATTCTAAACAAGTCTTTCATAATATTTCATGAAGTCTTCTATCCTAGGGTTCAAAGCTTAATTTCATGAAATCAACAGTTCTAGATATCATAAAATCATTAATTACCTTGGGAGCTCTAAATCCATGTAACTCTAGTAGTTTGACCTTAGCATACCTGGTTATGAACCGTGCCCAAGGGATCACCCGTTGAAGGCACTATGGTTTCAATCCACAAATATGTAGCCATCAACCGTTCCAAGTCATACACAGACTCATATTCTAAAGCTCTTTTATGTCTGAGTTTCTAAATTAAATCCAAATCACAAACTTTCATAAATTTGGGAATTCTAAAACCATAAAAGCATTTCCAATAATCACAAGATTCTCCAGGAATCACATTCATGATTGATTTAACATAAAAATCATGTTAACAACCATGTACCTCAAGTAGTTGCAGTTATTAAAAATTCTACATAAAATCATTTCAACAATTATGGTCTCACGCATTTTTCAAGAACACATTTAATGCTATTTTGAAAACCAGTCTCATAGCAACAGAAATCTCAACTGTCACAAATAAATTACAAAATCATAGTTCTTCTTCATGTTTTGTTGAAAATAACTATAATGACCAACATAGAGGTCATAGGCTAGAACCCCACTCACCTGGAGGGGTGGAATGCAGAAACCACACTAACAGACCTCTGGGGAATGGAATTGACACCACTATCTAACATAAGGCAAAACTCTAAATTAACCTCTAAAACTTCCAAATACCCAAGAATCCATCTCTAACAAGACGAAAAATTTATCTTCCTTGAGAAGCATGGAGAACCTGTAACACCCTAATAATTAACCCAATACACCTAGCTGATTAATTACTAGACTTTACTCTTTGCTTCAGTTCCTTAATCATGCTTTGAAAATACTTAGTGAAATTACGAGCCATTTTTTTTAAAACATAATTGAAAACGTGAGCCGCGCTTAACGTGAATGATTTAGCAAAATTTAAAAGACACATAGGAATTTACAAACATCACATCATAATATATTGGCTCCATCATACAGCATCCATAATTACATATCATATAGATATTTTGCCTACCAACAGAATAAGACTAAGTGTAGGCAATCTAACAAAACATAAATAATATATGGATGGAAGGACATCCATTAATGGCACCTAGTAATAACACTCAGGGATAGGGATAGATATCTGAAATATACGAGTGAAACTAAGGATCAAGTTCAGCTACCGGTGATAGCCTCAATGTGATTCACGAACGCTTCCTTCTTTTCTGAAGACGAGATGGAAAGAAAAATAGAGGGAGTGAGAAACTTATAAAAAGAATCTCAGTAGGGTACTCACCTCATGATGCATTGTGTCATCATCATCGTCCCCAGGAACCTCGGGTTATTATGAAATAGTGAGCATGCTAAGATTGATTTATTAAGTTCGAAAATATACTTTACCGAGGTTCGTCGTTTTAATCATGCGTCTTATAATGCATCATAAACTTAGCATGTCATGTTTATAATGAACTTTTCCTTTTATCAACACATCATATTCTTCATCATCATATCATAAATACTATGCATAAAAGAACATCATATTTCTCATCATCAATCATAAATACTATGCATAGAAGAACATCATATTTCTCATCATCATCTCATAAATGCTATGCAGAAGAACATCATACCATAATAGCTATGCACAAGACATGGTGCACATATTTCATTCCTTTAGTGTCCTAGGTGACTTAAAATCTTGTCATCATCATCATTATTTTCCTTGGGCCACCCTATACTCCACCCTTTTGGGAGTAATCTAGGTTATGAGCTCATACCTTACTAGTCGTCACTAGCATATACTTATCCCTTTTGATAAGTTAAAATCCGACTCTACCCTTTTGAGAGAACGGGCTAGGGGCAAGAATCACCTTTTCACCACCTATAGTCTGATGGGTCTTAAAGGATCATTTTCTCAAGATCACCTTTTCACCACCTATAGTCTGATGGGTCCAAAGGATCATTTCCTCATGAGTTTAAGTCACCATTAAGTCTTAGCATGTTATATCATAATCATCAAGATGCATGAACATTCTCATTGTTTGCAATAGCAATTATAACATGCAAGCCATGAAATCATTCAATAATATCAAATTCTCAATAGGCATTACATCATCATATAAACTTACATTCCAAAGCATCAAAAGATGTCATCTAAAATTTTCACGGTAAAGCTCCCTTAAATAACCGAACTCTAAAATTGGGTAACCTTAATTATCAAACTAATTACTTATGCATCTAAGGGATTTATTACCATCAATTATAAGCCTTAAGAACATTATTAGACTATATGGGGTAGCATAGACAGTAAGTTGTTCTTAAGGTTTACGTGTGCTAGAAGTTACGTTTTTAACCTTTCTCGTTACCGGCTTTCCCTATGATGCTAAAATTAATTACTAAACCAATTATGAATCATTGTCCCTTATCTAAACATAATAATATCTGGTTCTTAAGGTCACTAAAGGCTCTGGAAGAATGCATAAATTTCATTCTCTAAAGTTCTAGAAATCTTGCTTTTACGGTTTTCTAGGAAGCTAGTTTTATCTCTAACATGCATAGAATCATTCCTTTAGCAATAAACCATAATTATCACAACTTCAAACATATTAAATCATCATCATTTATTGGTACTAATCTCATATCAGAAGCCGAATCATGAACCTCATATAATTGTATAAAATCACATTTTAAGTGAACATAAAATATTAGTTTCCCGTAGAATCCTTGCAAAGCTTTAAAACTCTTTTAGAAACTAATTCTTTTTGAAAGAATCTTCATAATTAAAATTCTCACTTAAGATAAAAGGAGCAAGTCTTGAGCTTAAGAGATTTATGTGATATCTTAGAATCATAAACATGCTATGCAACCTCATTTTAATCTTGTCATTATAAGGTGATAACTTGGAATTATAAACATGATATGCAAATCCATTTCTTTATCTTTAAGATTTAAGGTGATGACTTGAAAATTAAACATGATGCAAGAGCTTGAAATATAAACATGATGCAAGAAACTGGAGCGGCGGTAGTCCGCAGGGAAGTGGAGGGAGAAGAGAATCTTAGAAGGAGCGGCGGTAATCCGCATGGACCGGTGAAGGGAGAAGAGAATTATTATTACATCTTTTTAAGCTCCAATCTCAAGACTTCTTAAAGAATCAATTCTTTAACTCCAATAATCTTATTTCTTTGCTTGTGATACTTGGGCAAGTCTTTGAGCTCTAGGATCTTTAGGTGATGACATAAAAATAAACATGTCATGCGTTGATTCTTTTAGCCATTATAAAATAAAGTGAGAACATAAAATAAATATGAGATGCAACTTCTTTATTATCTTTAGAGATTAAGTGACAACATGAAATATAAACATGAAATGCAAACTTGGAAATTTAAACATGAGTATGCAAGTTCATTTATTCATTCTTGAAATTTTAGTGATGACATAGAAAGTAAACATGATTATGCAAGGCATAAACTTAAACATGGATGCAAGTTCATTTGATTTCTTTACTAGAGCTCCTTCAAGACTTTATAGAAATACAAATTCAATATATATATCTTAGCAAGACAAAGTGAGAAATACATCTTTCAAATTCTAAACTCAAGATCATAAAATCATCATAAAAACATCATTCTTTAAAGTTTTGCATCAAGTGGAACTTTCAAGCTTTAGAGGCCTAACTTGTGATGGATTCACAACCCACCTTCAAGGTCCTCATCATCAAGCCATCATCTTAGTCCCACCTAGGCCATATGGCCGAATTGGTTAAAGAAAAGGAAGAAGAAAACCAAATGGAAAAACTAGAGAAAATCCATGAAATCATCATTTTGAACCAAGAACAACACTTAGCAAAACATAGAAATAAACTTAAAAACAACTCCCTACCTAATCTGATTTGAAGGAAAGGAAGAGAACTTGGTTTCTTGGAGTGAAATGAAAGAAAATATTCTTGAAAGGTTGAAGAAAGAAAGAAAGTTTTTGAGCTTAGGAAAAACTAGAAGTTGTGAAATTTTTGAGCAAGTCTCTAATGACTTCTAAGCATGCCTATTTATAGAAGAATTCAAGCTCATAAATGGACAAGAGGAGGAGGAAAATCTGACTAAATTTGAGGAGAAGACAAGGAAGGAAAAATCATCTTGTTTGGTGGCTTAAAACATGGAATCATGTTTCAAAGTTCCTTGTTTTATGGTGATTTTTGGCATTATGTTTTAGTGCAATTTTTTGATGTATTATGGCTGCATTATTTCGTGCATTACAGCCTCATGGAAGAGGGTTTTGTGTGTTCCATGTATTATTTAGGTGTAGGCAAGGTATTCATGCAATTTAGAGAATTTACGGTTAAGGGCTTAGGTGAATTAGTAAGCAATTTGAGTGTTTTAAAGCAATTTTAGGTTCTAATCAATTTAAATAAATAATTTTGACTCTAGATTAATAATTAGAATTTAATAAGCTTTAATTTGAGCCTAATATTGCTTAGGTTTCGTTAGACGAATCAAAAATCTCAAAATTTGTAAAACTTGCAAAGAGGGGCAAAACGGTCATTTTACTTAAAAATTGCCCGAGACCACCCGAGCTTAACCAATGGTTAATCATGGCTTAAAAACACCTTTTAACACATTTTAGTGAGGTTCGGGCTAAGTGGCACGCAATTAGAGTTAAAACGGCAAGGGCGTTTTGGTCATTTCGCGTCGAGCTCAAAATTAGGATTCTTCTCCTCTATTAACACACATAACACAAACAATCCCTTATTAACATCAAAACATCCCCTTGAGGATGGGTGGGGCCCACGATCCTCATTTTCTGAGTAAAATAACCTCAGGGGCATTTTGGTCATTTTACACGTACAGAAAATTGGGGTTTGCAATACTTGCACGAATTGCTCCTAACTTCTCTTCTAACGTTATATTCCTTTATTAAGGATTGTTTGGTCTCAAATTTTATATAATATTTACCTACGGTAATTCGGTAATTCCTAATGACAGTAAAAATTAGTAAAAATGGGGCGTACAGAACCACCCTTAACGCAAAATAGCATACCTTTAAGCTTGAGAGATTGAAGATTCTAAGTTAAACTTGAAAGAAATGGAAGGAAATGGAGTTTTGATAGTGAAAATAGGATGGGAAACGAAGTTTTCATGTAAGGGAGGGAGAGAAGCATTTTTGGAATGCTCAACCAGAGAAGAGGGTATTTATATTTCAATTGACACTGCAATGCTCATAAGAGAGCACAAAAATCTTCCATACTGTCCTGTTCCTTAACCACTTAGGCTTGCTCACAAAATATTACATTTCTTAATTTTAAGTTAATCTTCTCATTAACTTTAAAACATAAATGTAAATAAGAAAATACCCCCCATTTGGATTCAAATAAAATATTAGAAAAATCAAAATCCCAACAAATCAAAATCTAATTTTTGGGTTTTAGTTCAAATTAGAATTCTTATGATTTTACAAACCTTTAGGCTAAAAATGAAAGGTTTAAATATTTTGTAAAATTCATTAAAAATCACTCTTTAACTCATTTTTTTCTAGGAAATAATTACTAGGACTTTTGGTCCCAAGAAAATGGCTCTATCATATAGCCTTCCAAGGGCGTGTGGGTATGAGTTAGCGAAATTAAGACCAAAATGACAGATAAGGTCCTGGCACCCTTCCTTATTCAAAAAATTTTCTAACATTTTTATTTAAAACCGGAGTATTACAAATAGCACTAGTATTATCACAGAAGATAGAAATTATGGAATATCTCAGGTGATAATCTTCTAGCTAGTTCCTTATCCACAGTATTTGGGTTATCAATTTGCAGCAAACATATTTAGCTTCAGACTGAGAGAGTGCAATGATATTTTGCTTCTTACATGACCAAGTGACGGGGTCTTTTTGAATAACAGGAGCATCCATTGGTGCTCTTCCTCTCTACTCTATCTCCAGTGAAATCAACCATCATAGTAACCTACAATCTTATGAGATGTACCTTTCTCGTACCATAAGCCAAGATTAGTAGTAACCGGATAAATATCTAAAGATTCTTTTGACAACATTTAAGTGTGATTGCTTTAAGTTAGATTGAAATCTAGCATCGTCATAACCTAGGGTTTTAACTAGCCTCTCTAAGCTGAACCTAAGTAGTCTTTGGCCAATCTCTAAGCAAAACCTGAGTAGTCTTTGATTAGCCTCTCCAAGCTAAACAGTGATCAATAGTTTACTTCTATTATCGCATTATAAGTAGTTTTTAACTAGCCTCTCCAAGCTAACTTACACTGATCACTCCTGGATCAAGGATACAAAGATTTGTGTTTGGGTTTGCCACTCAAACTAACCTACACTCAAGTTTCCGTAAGATTTACAATAACAGACCTGGAAAAAACTTGAATGACTTCTTTCTATGATTATTCCTGGAAGAAAGTATGATCTACTAAGAGCATTGAAAGAAGATTTTTCCAACAAGGAAACTGATTACAATATATAATGAACTTTATAGGAGTTGAAGGGAAATTTTCACAACATTTCACCACTTGTGCAACGTTCAAATCTCTGTATATGAAAGCACAACATCTCTATTTATATATGGTCTTCATTTATGACCATTTCCCTTGATCATTTATTCAAGTGACATGTGTTGATCATCTACTTGTGTCTTGGAAAAAGCAATTTAGAAGAGTAGCTCGTTGTCTGTGAAAGCCGTTCAGAAGCCATTATAAGATAGAGGTTTTTGAGGTCACCTTCAGAAACTACTTTTTACTTTATGAATAAGGTTTCTGAAACTCTTCCTTGTAGAAGCTGGGTAATTGACCAAGTCAACATAAGAGATGACACGCCAGTCTATAACTGGATTTGACTTTTAAATTTGAATTGCAAATTTCCCTCATTTTCCTGTAGAGTGCACCGTTTCACTGAAGTGAACTTTCTAAGTGCGATATCAGTTCTTTATATGTGTGTGTGTGTGTGTGTGTGTGTGTGTGTGTGTGTGTGTGTGTGTGATCTTCCAGTCTTCAATTAGGGCTTGTAGATGATGAGATGATTGTGATCATGATAATTAAAAGGTTGTAAAACACATTAGCTTTAGAACTCATTTGAAATCTTCATGCGTACTTTCTAAGTTGCATTCTACATTCTAAGATCTGTGCCTTGGTTTCTTGTATATGAGTCTTCAGCCCGTTAAGCATGTATACCTTCATTTCACGATACAATTTTCACTTTCATTGAGTTCCTATATCTTTAAACGAGATAAATCATGTTTGCACATATAAAGTGAAATTATTTTCGCTTCAAGAACCGTGTTATGCAAACAGAAGAACATGTTTACTATTTCAAAAAACTCAAGGAAAAACATTAGTCGTTCTTCAAAATATTTTCTTTAAATTGATGGTGTTATCACTCAAAATGTTTTGCATCGATACTTTCAGAAGGGTTATAGGGCTAACAATGGAAACCTCTATGCTAACCCCCCAAAGCAAGGAAAGATAGAAGGATAAAAGAGCAAAATAAATAAAATAACATACCTTTAAAATTGAAGTTAGATTAGAGAGAAAGGGAAGAAAAATGGAGTTTGGAGGTGAAAAAGGGTGGAGGGATGAGGTTTTTGTATTTTGGTGAGGAGAGGTGAAATTCTAGTCTAGAAACTCGAAAATTGGGGTTTTTATGAAACTTTGAGCACTGCAACACTCATTTGAGCACTGCAATGCTCATAGAGAGCATTCTAGAAGACATGCCATACTGTTGGACCACTGTGACACTCTTCAAAGTGCTTGTTTTTGTTGTCCTTGATGCCTTACCCTCTGTGAGTAGTGGGCACTCTCAGAGTGGTTTTCCCTAAATTTTAAGCTATAAATTCAAGTAGGGCCTTCCAACAACATAAGTAGGTCTCGGGAACCATATGGCGGTCTCTAATTTTCCTGGGACACGTATACCTAAGATGTTACACACCTCGTTTATCTTCCTTAGCCTCGTTTTGATCATCACCTTTGTTCCTGCCTATATTGTTTTGTGGTGCATGAGTCTGTTGCATTTTGTCTTTTCCCATTCCTTTTGCAAAGCTTCCTTATACAGCTTTCCATTAACCGTGCACGATGGTTTATAAATAGCAAAATTCCTTGGCTCACCCACTATAATTGACAACCTTTTTATCTACATTCTTATTTGGCATTCTATCCGAAACACCCTTCCTATATTCCTTGACCAGAAGTTGTTGACCCCACACCAATATCTCGTTTAGGTTTGCTATTGTTCTCTCCATTCCACTCTTTGTTCTATCTGACAAAAGCAAAAAGGGATTTGGAATATTTTCTAAGTTTTCTTAGGATGAAAATATCCATCACTCGCCTTTACTTTGGAATAGATTATATAGCCACACTTTTGATATTGACATTGGTAGGTTATCAACAAATATAGTGTAATATCCCAAATATAAAATTTATTTGTATGTGAACTAATACTTATTATTATTAATATTATAAGTAACAACATAAAAACATTATTATTATTATTATTATTATCACCACTAGTTCTATTAGTATAACTATTATTATTATTATTTTATTATTATTACCTATTATAATTATTGTTATATATATATATATATATATATATATATATATATATAAAAGTTAGTCACGTATCGTTATTAAGACGTAACGTTGTTATATTATTATTATTTTATATATATATAAAAAAAAAGAGACCAAACACACGGACTCTTTGAAATCGAATGCATGACAGGACTTGAAATGTTGATTATTATTATCATTTAATAATATATATATATAAGAAAACCCAAGTGGTGGGAACGAGAACACATTTTTTGTGTTAGCTTGTGCAGCGCCCACATGTATGGGGTTTCTTTTTTTTTTCCCAATCCTAGTATATATTTGACACATCATAATACTCCTAAACAATCTTCTAAGAACCCTAGCCCCTCAAGGATTTTTCTCCAAAGAGAAAAACGTGGTTCTCTCAATTTTCTCCAATTAATCTCTTCGGTAAGTAATCTTCATGGAATTTAGCCAATTCCTTCTCCTTTTTATCTAGTCTGTGAGTTTGGGTACTGTCAGGCATGGTTTTCTCTCACCATTCTTCCTCCCTATCATCTCAAACTCAGTTTGGGCGATTAAATCAAATTGTTTATATTTTCATTATATCGTTTGGCGTTACCTGTCATTCCTACTCCCCAAGATCAAGTTGTCAGTGGAAGTACACTCGGCTACCAACGGTGAGTGGGTTTAAGCTCATGACCATACTTTTGGTCATTATTATTATTTTCCTATATTATATGAATTATTTATGAAATTTTAGAATAATTTATGTCAAGAAATATGCCTTTATGAATTATAGAAATTTTAGAAAATTATTGTTTTAAAGCTATCATGACAAATTATTGTTTTAGAAAACTCATGGGACCATACCTGTTGTATGTATGATTATGGATTTATTTTATCATCTAGAAAACTTCATGAATCCCAATTTTATATAGTTAATTTTGTTGCTATTAGTTTTTAGCCAATAAATAGTGAGAAACGGAAACGAGTTAAGCAAGGATTGATCGTTAACCTTGGTACCAAGTGGCCGCTATAGGACTAGCTCACCTAGTAAGGAACCTAGTGAGGTGTCCATTTATGGGACCTAGTTAGGTGCCCATCAGATTAGCCATTGGCTCATTTCAGCTATAAGCTCAGATAATTATGCATAGAATAATTCCTGTTTCTTACTAGTTATTGCCATGGATTAATTAAATTATTGTTTTTAGTGCAATTATCTATAATTATATATAAAATGTTTTACACCAGTTGCATGTATATATTATGTATTTTGATTGCTGTCCCATGTGGGTTGTGAGTGGAGGTTCACTCACTGAGTTTTGATGAACTCACCCTCTCTTTTCCTCCCCTAGAGACAGCTATAGGTTCAGTTGCACCTAGGATCCTTCCCAATAGTGCAACTTCTTTTGGTGAGCTTCGCTTTAGAGTGAAGCTTATATAGGTTATGTTAGTTTAGTAGTGCTCCAGTAATTGTGTAGGCAGGATCCGGACATGCATTATATTATTTTAATTATTTCAGAGTTTCAGCCATTTATTTAATTATGTTTGGCTTGGGCCCAAATTATGGATTTATGAGCTTTATATCAGGATTTATGTTTTAAAAATATTTTCAGATTATAGAATTATAGTTGAACTTGAGATATTTGAAATATATTTGATTTAATTATGCATATTAGTCAGTTACGTTACTAGAGGCTTCCGTGGATTCAACCCCTCACGTGCCGGTCACATTCCATAGGCAGGTCGTGACAAAGTGGTATCAGAGCCTGCACCTCTCCAGGACGTGTCGTTCGGGACGAACCAGCGGAAGCTGGTGGGCATGTAACGCCCAGGGATTAGGGGGAGTGATCGCCCAAGAGGGCACGAACAAGGAGCGGCTCCGCCTCCAAGCGGAGGGGTACATGAATGAACCGATTACACACCCGAATGAGAGGGATCTTGAGTCTGCATAGGTATGAGACTATCCATTTAAGGAAGGCTTATATGAATTGATCAGGACTACCTATGCCACAAAGATGCATCTTTCTTTGGTAGCCCATCACGAAGAACTGTTAAGCGTGCTGACGTGGGGTTTTGGGATGGGTGACCTCCTGGAAGTTTTCCTAGGAAGCGTGTGAGTGAGGACAAAGCACGCGAAAGACTCGTGTTGGTTTGTGGGGACTGGATCCATAAAGCAGGGGGATGTTACAAATGGTATAGAGCAATAGGTTTCCCTACATATTATTGGAGCAAGTGTCCACAAATAACATGGCATCTGTGTAAATGGAAGCGCGCCCATTTGCATTGATGTAGTGCTATTTGAGGCCTTTAGGAAAGAGTCATGTCTATGTTCAGTAAGAGTTTGTCTTTTCTTGGCACTCATGATCTTGTTATATATCCTCCCTTTCACAGGTTTGACCATGCCACCTGTACACCCTTCACACCTTCGCCGTAGGAGTGACGTATCTAGTGACAGTGCTCGCCTAAGAGCTTTTGAATAGATGGTAGCAAACTTGAGATGTGATGACCAGGGGCTGAGGCGACTACAGCCGCCTCCAGTCAGAGATCCTGACGACTCAAGCCTAGAGCGTTTCAAGAGGATGGACTCACCCACCTTCAACGGGCGTGACAAATGAAGATCCCAGGAATTCCTCAGGCAAGTGGAGAAGATAGTGGGTGTCATTCATTGTTCTTCAGAGAGAGCGGTGGAGTTGGCTAGCTTCCAACTAGGAGGCCAAGCAGAGTTATGGTATCAGGAGTTTCGAGAGAGGCATGGGATAGCTAACTCTCCCTCTTGGGAACAGTTCAAGGAAGCTTTCATGCGGAGATTCATATCAGAGAGCCGGAGGACAAATGATTGAGGAGTTTTTGAAGCTTCGTTTAACTCAGGCATGACAGTTACAAAGTATGATGATCGTTTTACTTATCTGCACAGGCAGCTTCCAGCATGATACCGAGAGGACTAGGGTAAGGCGTTTTGTTCAGGGTTTGCCCAGGGATATGTTCCTCACGCCCCACGTCGGGACCATGGATTATGCTCGGGTGGTAGACACAGCGATTGGTCTTGAGAGTGGCTTAGCAGCGTAGGGCGATGGTAGAGGCCAACAAGAAAGCCAAGGTTCATGGCTCTTTCTCAAGCGGAGAGGTTCGAGTAAGGGCCACCATCATCAGGGCCAGCGGGGGTCAATCAGGAGGGTCGCCTTCTCAGAGCCCACCTCGGCACGCCCAGCCGCATCACAGACTCCAAGAGAGGGAGTAGTCAGCACGTGGAGAGGGTTCGTGGGTCACATCCAGGATGCCGACTTGCGAGAAGAGACATCAGGGTCAGTGTTTGTTTAGTTCATCAGTATGTTATGGATGTGGCCAGCCTGCCATAAGCACAGAGAGTGCCCGATGTTTCAAGTATCTTCTAGTCAGGGGTCGGTAACCCCTCCATGTCAGTTCAATCTCCAGTCGCACCCACGGCGGCTTTTCGCTCGGAGGCGTGAGCCGGGGCAGGGGCCCTGGTGGGGAGGTGCAGGTGGTAGAGAGAGGCGGTAAAGGCTAGGGTAATGGGACAGCCCGTTTGTTCGTATGACCCGTCAGGATGCTCAAGCTTCAAATGAAGTGATAACAGGTATGACAATAGTATGTTCTTTGATGCCATGACATTGTTTGACCCGGGATCCACCTACTCTTATGTGTCCCCATTCTTTGCTATACGGTTCGGGAGATTCCTGAGGATCATCTTGAGAAGCCGTTTTTAGTTAGTGTACTTTCGGAGAGCCCATCCTTATTCAGACAGTGTATAGATTGTGTAGAGTCAAAGTTGGTGACATGGAAGCACTAGCAGATTTGAAAGTGTTGGACATGTCTAACTTTGATGTTATTCTGGGTATGGATTGGTTAGCCCCATGCCATGCCATGGTAGATTGTTATAGTAAGGTGGTGAGATTTGAGGTCCCAGGTGATGAGCTAAGAGTGTTTCTTGGTATAGGTGTTCAACACCGACAAGCTTGATATCAGCTATGAGTGCACTACGATTGATGGATAAAGGTAGTTACGGAATTTTAGCCACAATTAGGGATGTGGAGGAGAGACACCAAGTTTGGATATGGTTCCGATAGCTAATGAGTTTCCAGATGTGTTTCCAGACGATTTGCCAGGTATGCCACCGGAAAGGGAAGTAGAGTTTGGGATAGAGTTTGAGCCAGAAGTTAGGCCCATCTCTATACCCCCATACCGCATGGCTCAGCGGAGTTAAGAGAATTGAAGAGCAGTTCCAGGAGTTGTTGGACAAGGGGTTTATTCGGCCAAGTACCTCTCCATGGGGTGCTCCATGTTGTTTGTCAAGAAGAAGGATGGTTCGATGAGAATGTGTATAGATTACAGCAGTTAAACAAGGTGACGATCAAGAACCATACCCCTTGCCTCGCATTAATGATCTTTTTGACCAGCTTCAAGGAGCAATATGTTTTTCCAAGATTGACCTTCGATCTGGTTACCATCAGTTGAAGATTAAGGATGAAAATATACCCAAGACGGCCTTCAGGACTCGCTATGGGCATTATGAGTTCTTAGTGATGTCCTTTGGGTTGACCAATGCCCAGCCTTCATAGATTTGATGAACAGGGTGTTTAAACCATTTTTGGACCACTTCGTGATTGTCTTCATCGATGATATCTTAGTGTATTCCAAGAGCAGGAGGAACATGAGCAACATCTAGGATAGTTCTCCAGACTTTGAGGGAAATCAGTTATATGCCAAGTTCTCCAAGTGTGAGTTTTGGCTAGATCAGGTGGCGTTTCTTGGACATGTAGTGTCTAAGGACGGTATTTTGGTAGATCCGAAGAAGGTGGAAGCAGTGCAACAATGGCCTAGACCTACAACCGTTTCTGAAGTCCGTAGTTTCTTAGGCTTGGCAGGATATTACAGCGGTTCGTCAGGATTTCTCGAGGATCGCAGCACCCATGACCAAACTAACACAAAAGAATGTCAGGTTCCAGTGGACAGAAGAGTGTGAAGAGAGTTTTCAGGCTCAAGACATGCTTGACCACGGCACCAGTTTTGGTATTACCTTCAGGGACAGGTGGTTTTTCGGTGTTCTGTGATGCTTCAAGAGTTGGACTTGGTTGTGTCCTGATGAGCATGGCCAAGTTGTAGCTTACGCCTCACGGCAGCTCAAGAAGCATGAACAGAATTATCCCACACATGACTTAGAGATGGCAAGTGGTTTTTGCCTTGAAGATTTGGAGGCACTACCTGTACGGAGAGACTTGTGAAATCTTCACAGACCATAAAAGTTTGAAGTACATTTTTCAAGAAGGATCTAAACCTAAGGCAACGGAGATGGCTTGAGTTGCTAAAAGATTATGATTGTACGATTTCATACCACCCAGGGAAGGCGAATGTTATGGCAGATGCTTTAAGTAGGAAGTCAGCAGTTTGGCCCATATAGCTCCAGTGAGACACCGTTAGTGGAGGATATCCACAAGTTAGAAGCTGATGGAGTTCAGTTCGGTCTTAGTGATACAGGGGTTTTTCTAGCTCACATTAGAGCTCAGTCAACCTTGGTGGGACAGATCAGACACAACAAGGTGAAGACCCAAAGCTAGCTAAATTGGTTGAGGATGTTCGTAAGGGTGATAATACGGAGTTCTCAGTTGATGTTGAGGGTGTGTTGCGCTTTGGGAACCGTTTATGTGTACCCGCAAGTGGGTGAGCTGAGGAGGAAAGTGATGGAGGAAGCCCATAGTGCAGCATACTCCGTGCATCAGGATCAGCTGAAGATGTATCAAGATCTCAAAATTGTTCCTGGTGGGATGGTATGAAAGGGATGTCAGTGACTTCGTGGCTAGGTGTTTGGTTTGCCAACAAGTCAAAGCTGAGCACCAGAGGCCAGGAGGGTTATTCCAAGAGAGAGATCCCAAAGTGGAAGTGGGAGAGGATAACCATGGACTTCGTAGTCGGGTTACCTCGGACCACCAAGGGTTCGACTCCATATGGGTGATTGTAGCAGGATGACCAAGTCAGGACACTTCTTACCAGTTAAGACTACCTTCAGTGTAGCACAGTATGCCCAGTTATACATCAATGAGATAGTCAGACTTCACGGTGTTCCAGGATCCATCATATCTCGCAGAGGGTCCAAGTTCACTTCGCGATTCTGGAGGGCGTTCCAAGAGGCCCTTGGAACGCGCGTGGATTTGACCACAGCTTTCATCCCCAGCAGGGCGAGCGGAAAGGATGATAAGACCTTAGAAGATATGCTTAGAGCTTGTGTGCTAGATTTCGGAGGGAGCTTGTGTGATCACCTACCCTTGATCGAGTTCTCATATAATAACAGTTATCAGGCGAGTATCCAGATGGCACCATTCGAAGCCTTGTATGGGAGGCGTTGGAGACTCCTATGGGTGGTTTGAGCTTAGGGAAATTAAGTCCCTAGGCCAGACCTAGTTCAGGAGACCTTAGAGAAGGTTCAGTTGATCAAGGAACGTCTTTTAGCAACACAGTCCAGGCAGAAGTCTTATGCGACAACCGTCACGACTTGGAATTTGCGTTGGGGATCATGTGTTTCTAGTATCCCCTATGAAAGGGGTAGTAAGGTTCGGAAGCGGGGAAAGTTAAGCCCTCATTTTATCGGCCTTTGAGATTCTAGAAAGAGTTGGAGAGCTACAGGTTGGCACTGCCTCCCAGTTACGAGCCATACACCCAGTGTTCCATGCAGTATGCTCAGGAAGTATATGCCGACCAGTCTCATGTGCTCACTTCGCAAACGGTCCAAGTTGATGAGAGTTTGTCCTATGAAGAGGAACCGGGCCATCGTGGATAGGCAGATCAAGAAGTTTCGCTCAAAGGAGGTAGCCTCAGTGAAAGTTATCTGAGGAACCATTCTGCGACGAAGCAACTTGGGAAGCCGAAGAAGCCATGAAAATCAAGTACCCTTACCTTTTTCCACCTCAAGGTACGTCGTTTAGATTTGGGGACCAAATCTCAATTAAGGGGGTAGTATGTAATATCCCAAATATAAAATTTATTTGTATGTGAACTAATACGTTATTATTATTAATATTATAAGTAACAACATAAAAACATTATTATTATTATTATTATTATTATCACCACTAGTTCTATTAGTATAACTATTATTATTATTATTTTATTATTATTACCTATTATAATTATTGTTATATATATATATATATATATATATATATATATATATATATATATATATATAAAAGTTAGTCACGTAACGTTATTAAGACATAACGTTGTTATATTATTATTATTTTATATATATATAAAAAAAAAAAGACCAAACACACGTTTTTGAAATCAAATGCACGGACAGGGCTTGAAATGTTGATTATTATTATCATTTAATAATATATATATATATATATAAGAAAACCCAAGTGGTGGGAACGAGAACACATTTTTGTGTTAGCTTGCGCGCGCCCACATGTACGGGGTTTCTTTTTTTTTCACAATCCTAGTATATATTTGACACATCATAATACTCCTAAACAATCTTCTAAGAACCCTAGCCACTCAAGGATTTTCTCCAAGAGAAAAACGTGGTTCTCTCAATTTTCTCCAATTAATCTCTTCCGGTAAGTAATCTTCATGGAATTTAGCCAATTCCTTCTCCTTTTTATCTAGTCTGTGAGTTTGGGTACTGGCATGGTTTTCTCTCACCATTCTTCCTCCCTATCATCCCAAACTCAGTTTGGGCGATTAAATCAAATTGTTTATATTTTCATTATATCATTTGGCAGTTCTGTCATTCCTACTCCCCAAGATCAAGTTGTCAGTGGAAGTACACTCCTACCAACGGTGAGTGGGTTTAAGCTCATGACCATACTTTTGGTCATTATTATTATTTTCCTATATTATATGAATTATTTATGAAATTTTAGAATAATTTATGTCAAGAAATATGCCTTTATGAATTATAGAAATTTTAGAAAATTATTGTTTTAAAGCTATCATGACAAATTATTGTTTTAGAAAACTCATGGGACCATACCTGTTGTATGTATGATTATGGATTTATTTTATCATCTAGAAAACTTCATGAATCCCAATTTTATATGAACAGTTAATTTTGTTGCTATTAGTTTTTAGCCAATAAATAGTGAGAAAAGAACGAGTTAAAGGATTGATCGTTAACCTTGGTACCAAGTGGTCCGCTGGAGGACTAGCTCACCCACAGTAAGGAACCTAGTGAGGTGTCCATTTATGGGACCTAGTTAGGTGCCCATTAGATTAGCCATTGGCTCAGATTCATCTATAAGCTCAGATAATTATGCATAGAATAATTCCTGTTTCTCTACTAGTTATTGCCATGGATTAATTAAATTATTATTTTTAGTGCAATTATCTATAATTATATATAAAATGTTTTACACAGTTGCATGTATATATTATGTATTTTGATTGCTGTCCCATGTGGGTTGTGAGTGGAGGTTCACTCACAGTTTTGATGAACTCACCCTCTCTTTTCCTCCTCCTAGATACAGTAAGGTTCAGTTGCACCAGGATCCTTCCCAATAGTGCTTAGCTTCTTTTGGTGAGCTTCGCTTCGGAGTGAAGCTTATATAGGTTATGTTAGTTTAGTAGTGCTCAGTAATTGTGTAGGAGGATCCTGACATGCATTATATTATTTTAATTATTTTCAGAGTTTCAGCCATTTATTTAATTATGTTTGGCTTGGCCCAGATTTTGGATTTATGAGCTTTATATTCAGGATTTATGTTTTAAAAATATTTTCAGATTATAGAATTATAGTTGAACTTGAGATATTTGAAATATATTTGATTTAATTATGCATATTAGTCAGTTACGTTACTAGAGGCTTCCGTGGGATTCAACCCATCACGTGCCTCACGTTCCATAGGCAGTCGTGACATATAGAGAAAGACATTCTCTCTATATTCCATCCTTAACACTCTAAAATTATTTAAAAATTAATTTGAGCTTTATTAGTCATAATTTTGAAAATTTGATAGTTTTAGCAACAATAAGGATGGCCTAACGTACATGTTAAACCATTTGGTCTTAAACCTAGATTCTAAACCAAATACCTAGGACTGAGAAAAGAGAGTGTTAAGGTTATAAATGATAAGGAATGAGAAGTTATACCTAGAATTAATTTTCTGTAATGTTTAACTACCCAGGTGCATGTTTTACCCGTTCTGGAGAGTTTTGATGTGAGTTTTAACACCATACATGTTACTTGATGCCAAGTAATTTTTACCAACCACTTTATCCCAAGTGGATGGCAAGAATTGAAACTTGAAAAGTAAGTTTTAATCATTGCCTTTCATTTATTGTTATTTTACCGAGTGCCAATATCTCATCCGTTCGGTAAAATTTCAATGTGGTTTTAACATTTAAAGATAGTTTAATCATTATACATAGATAATGTATATCCATTCAAGCCAAGTGTAAGGCTAAGATTTAATCTTGGTTTACAAGATTAAATCCTAGCCATCCATTTGTGCAAATAAATTGTGCTACGAATATGTGAAATCTATCATTGTGCTGAAAATGAATTGATGCTTTGAATTGATGAAATAATGGCATCTTGCAATAGTATGACATGAGCATGAGAATATGAATATGAATAATTGAGCATGTGAACTTATCGATGAGGTTAGGCACACAAAGATATGAATGCTTATTACTATTGCTCATTTGCGAAAGAAAAGCATAAGATTATGTTTCTTGGGCTTGGAGAAAGTAAATCCGGTTTGTCAGGGAAAGTAAACCTCACTACCCTTGAATTGAGTCGGGGAAAGTAAACCTAGCTAGGAATAGGTCTGTGTAAGAATTGGAGAATGTAAATCCAATGATCATGTATAGGGATGGGTTCAGTTCTAAAATGTAGTCTATTATCCTAAAGTAGTCTTTTATCTTATGTGCTAAGTGAACAATTTTAGTATCAATATTGAGGCCAATATGTTAAGTTGTGATTTAGCAATATAGAGTTTATATGATGTTGAGCAGGATGATATGTGATTGAATAATAAAAGCTACCCACTTTGGAAGGATATTTTAGAACTTTAAAATGAATATTTAATATGTATTATATAATCACATTTTCTTGATAAACCAAAGTGGCTGGACGATGACGATGACATTATGATTATGTATTTCAGGATACCCTACTGGAATTTCAGAATTCTCACCCCCCATGTGATTTTGTGTATCCATGTTGTCTCAGGTTGATCAGGAAAACAATGGGGCTACCCGTGAAGAGCTTAGGATTATAGGAGCTTAGTAGTTGATGTTTTTATTTTACTATACTTAGTGGAATTATATATATGTAAACGTAATAGAGAACGTATATGTATTAAAGCTCTAGAAGAGCTTCCTTTTGTACTTAGCTATGTATTCAATAAATGTTGTGTTTCTTTGTTATATATTTTAATAGAATTTCACTTAGTTATTACACACGTTAATCGAGCTTGCTATAGATATTTAAGAAAGGTCCGCTAATTAATAAGTAACAATTTCAAGTACAATGTCATGACTTAAGGATGAGGTTTACTTGAGGATGTTACACATCCCGCTTCTCCTTCCTGCCCATTCACTCCATTTTGCATCCTAAAATCTACCTATCACTATCGTTGCCGTTCGTCTACCACGCCACTCCATCGAAGGACTCCCCTATGTTTCATTCTCTTTACCTCTTACGTTACGCCACTCCATTTCTTCAATAACTACTATAACCAATTTATTGTGACTCCATGCAATCAAGAATGAACAAAGGTTAGAAACAAAATTGCATGACCAACTAGTACCTTATCTGTGAATAGTTGTTGTAGGTGTCATGTATTTGTTACTCTACAATTCAACTTAGTGTCCTCAATTTGCCACAGGCCATATATGTTGTAGTAAGCTTGTGCCGACTGACTCCCATTCGTGATTAGAACTATCAAAATGGATTGTGACTTGGAGCCAACCCAGCTGAACCTATTGGATTGCTAAAAATTGATCTCACATAAAAGTGTATTGATTTACCCTCCACATAACTTGTGGGTTAACTAAGTTCAGGTTGGGTTGATTGTGGGTTGGCTAATTTCTTACCACACTGGGAGGAAAAAAAAAAAACTCCTTATCATGTAGGATGTGCAATGCATATTATGTTTGAATTAAATTTAAACTTGATTTAATATTGTATATCCATTTTTTTTTAGCATTTTATATGTACCTGTATTTTTTTTTCCTTTATATGTATTTTTAGCCCATTTTCATAGCATTCTCAAGTTCCACTTTTTCAGATTTTTACTATATTTTTTACTTCCTCTATTTTTGAACAATTGTCAAAAATTAAATAATATACATATTAAAAATAGAAAACATCTTGGTAAATGTTAAAAAATTATGAGTTGACAAAACTATCCTTATATGATCATTATTATTCATCTTGATAAATATGTTAATTACTTACCTATCACATTTATACTAAGAATAGAAATGAAAAAAATTATTAATACTACCTAAATATTTTAAATAAATAAATATTCTCAAACATAAAAAAAAGTTAAAAATTAACATTTATTAGAAAACTGGGAGTAATTCTTTGGTGAATCAACCCGTTTGACCTGTAGCGTCGGTGGATTTTTAATTCACCATAAAAGTAAGTCAACATGTTAAACTTTTAATCTATACCCATTACTGCATTGACTCACTTTTGATAGCTCTATTTGTCCGTGGCTAACTTAATGATGCCTGGATATTGAGAAAATTTAAGTAGGATGCACAATTGACAAGGTTGACTCTTGGGAGCTGTCGGATACAGCTAAGCGGTTGACTGTAAAGTCGAATTTGAACGTCCTTTCGCCACTTGATAGGACCGCACCATCTCCCAAGGTAGGACCACGCGGTGGGAGAATGTCCATTGTGAACATAAGAAGCCTCGTGCTAAATTCCACATGGGTGAGAAGTGCTAGCGCCTCCCGGTCGCTGTCAAAGCAACATTAGCCCCTACTAGAATGGCCATGGCCCATGGGCAAATTGCGCAGGACTCCCTTGAGTCATCAGGTTTACTAAAATGAAATGTTAAAAAAAATCTTTGAGTTTGTAGGATTATTATAATAATTTTTTTAAGTTTATAAAATAATTATATTATCTCTTTTTTATTACACAATAAATAATATGTATAAGGAGGTCAGTGACATCTAAATAAATAAAAAGAAATCCAGATAAATTTCACTAAATCTTAAAGAATTAGTATAAGTTACCCAAATGCCATTGATTTGAACAAAAGAAATTCAGATCTTTTAAGGCTTGTGGTAGAGAGGTTTTTGGAGTTAATTTTCATTTTCTTTCCTTATTTTACATCCATCAATCATATTAATTATTGACATTGTAAAATTAATTCTTATTATTATAAAATATGAGTCAAATTAGTTATTTATCTAACTTTTATTTAACATTTTATAAATCAAATCATAATGTATAATGTTAAATAATACATTAACATATCATGTGTTTAGTTAAAATAATTTATTTTAATGTCTAAAATTATATAAAATAAATTATTTTTATAATTTAGAAGGAAAATTTAAATAATTCACTTTATATCATTTTAAACACTAAATAAATTATTTTAAATGATAAAATAAGTCATCTTTATTATCCCACTCTATAAAAATTGTTCACGCTGAAAAACAAATAAACAGAAACATTATCCTCCAAAAAGTGCTATGATTGTCAAATTGACAACGATGAGAGTTTGTGGAATTTGGGCTGGCGCAGTGGGCAGTACACAGTGCCATTAGCTTCTTTTGATCTTATTCATTCTGCTTGGTTTTAAATCTGATGCGAATAGTACATCCACATCCATTAATCATTGAAATCCTTGGCGAAAATCATCAATGCAACTGTCAAATCGGATTTTGAAGTATGAAACATCTAATTTACACTACTTCAAACGTTTATTTTAATACTTTGAAATTATGTTGTCAAGAATAATATTTCTAATAGTAATATTCTTGAAAATATTATTTTTAAATATTTTAAATAAACTATTTATTAAGTATTAAATATTTCTAAATTATTTATTAAAATTTTCATAAATAAATTTAAAACTTGCTTGTTTTATATAATATATTTCTGAGAATATATGTAATAATTTTTTAAATACCCTAACACATTTATTATTATTATCATCCAAAATAAAAATTACACTTTTAGAAAAAAAATAACAATTAATTTTTTAAAATTCATTCATCTTTATCACATAACAATTAAAAAATTCTTAACTTGAGAGTATACTAGATATATGAAGTGCAGATGAGTAAGGCTAAATAAAAATTATGGGTGAAGTGAAATAATTAAGAGATATTTTTATATTTATACTTAATAATTATCATTTCTAAGTCATGAAAATTTTTTATTCCCACATTTCAGTTTAATGCCCAAGAATAATTTGTAAAACTTATAAAAAATATGGAAACACATCAATTAAAATAGTTATTTTTATGAATAACAAAATATACTTGGAAACAAATGGCCCCAAGTGAATTATCATATAAAGTTCTCACTTAACTGGCATGTATACGTTAAATTGTATCCTAATGTCAAACTCAAATTTCCTGCTTTTGATCATATCTTTTTCAAGGAAAATGAAAATAAAATATTCGTCGCTGAAGGAAGAAAAATACAGTAAATTTTCACAGCTAAAAATTCTGTATTAAAATGTTTTTGACAAAATTGGTCATTGAATACGTTGAAATTAATGTTTAACAAATATTATGTATAAAAAAATAAATGACTATTTGATCACATTCTTAACATTAGCGATCAATATTTTTTTAAAAAATTGACACAATTAATCAACAAAATAAATGGTTATAATTCAGTTGGATCAACTAGAATTTATTTCGTAAATAGTTATTTAAGGTGTAAATGTGTCAAATTTTATATCAATATCAACCAAATACTCTCTATTTTGTAGTTAGTCAAATTAATCTTTGCTGTTGTATTTTTATTAGTTAAATTAGTCTTTATCAAATATTTAAAATTAAATTCTTAAAATTATAAAATCTAGTAGCCGATACCTATATTTTGAGGAGTGATATTTAAACAATTCAAGATCCCAAACACCCCTTGACATCCTCTCACAAGGTCATGGAAATAACTAATGTACTTTTTATTTTCTCCAATTCTTCTCTCTTCATATTTTTCACTTTATTTTTTCTAGGTGTCCACACTTTGAGGTTATATATAACTCTTTTCTCTTATAATACTTTTAAGAATTTGTTATTACGAGAATTGGAGGTAATGGCCCAAATTCCTCCAATCGTTCATCCGAAAGGGGTAGGGTACATACAAAAATACAATGATGCTCAAGTCAACGAATGAATAAGGTGCATAGGTTTTGAGAGTGTAATAAGGATTATAATGTGTTACCTAGGGGGTGTTGAGCCCTTTTTTATAGAGTAAGGTGACCCCTTTATAAATCAAATAATCTTCCAAGGAAAATATTCCTTGAAATTAGTAGATATTGGATGTATTCCTTATGTAGTTGGGGATATGATTTGATATATGAGATATAATAAAATAATAGGAGATCGTGATGGTAGATCTCATACTATCTAGTAGACAATATAGATATATTCCAGGCTAAATTGGTGGAGAATCTTAGGAGGCCACTATGCCATGGGGGCAATCTGTGGACCCTTGGCCAAGTTCTCAATGTTTGGTAAAGGTCTGAGGCCTATTTCTAGTCAAGTACATAGTGTTAGTAGTGTTAGCTCCATAATCCTTCAGAAAGTATCAATGCTTAGTGTTTTGATTGATAACAAAACTAATTTTGTGAAAATATTTTGAAGAAGCACTAATAATTTGCTTGAGTTTCTTGAATATATAAACAGGTTCTTTCTCATTATCATACAACTTCATGAACAAGTGTTATTTTCACGAAAGCATGTGTAAACATGTTGAATATCAATCAAAGAGATTTAGAACTTAAACTAAGTGAAAAATAATCCTTGAAATGGACGTTAGTATGGTGAGAACATGAAAGGAAATTATCAAGAATAAGAAACCAAGACGCAGATCTTCAAAAAGTATCACACCACTTCAAAAGTGTCATTCAAGTGAAGATTTCAATCCAACTCTAAAGCAAAGTGTGGTTACCATCTTCAATCATCATGATCGTGATATATCAATTACAACAAGCTCTGATTGAAGCATAGAAGATCAAAAGGGAAGTCCAAGAAAGTGAAACAATACTTCAGAAGCACGTTTATTGTAAATGGTGCACTTTATAGAAATGGGAGGGAAAATTTAAAATTCAAATTTAAAGTCAAACTCAGTCAGGAATTATAGTGATATAACTTTTCAACTTGGCCTGTAACACCCTAATATTTAACCCAGGACGCCTAGGACGTATCAAGATTAATTATTAGTTATTACTTCCCTTTAAATTCATTTACAAAATACTTAGCGGAAATACAGGTAAATTTTTTTTTTTGAAATGAAACACGTAAGACAAAGTGCGAGCCTTTGCGCATAACATAAATGAAACGTGAAGCGGAAGAATAAATCAATCATACAGAACATAGGCATTTAAGGATACCTCAATCATGAGAACAATAATCATAATATTAATCATAATAGTTTAATACATAACCACTGAATGACAAAGGAAAGCATAAAGTCTTACCCATATAAGAGGGAGAGCTTGCAATACATAGAAACTGGAAATACATCAACGAAAAGGAAAATAAAGGCAAGTACATGGTAAATCCCCAAAAGATAAGACTCACAACTATCACTACTCTCACCCTCCACGCCTACTGATGACGTTGATCCTCGATGGGGAAATGTAGCCCGTAACTGACGAAGCTCCTCGGATGTAGCCCAACGAAGAGGAGATCTAGGCATGGGAATCGAGGGGACGGCATGGCCTCCACGACGTGGTCGCCTCTGGCGTCGAACACGCCTCGCATGCCTCGGCTAGGTGACAGTGTCTCGCCACCTCCACCGAGATCCATAGGAAACGAAGGGAAGAGCCTTCCAAAGGATCGGCCTCCGACCGAGAACAGGGAACATACTCGGGTATCAGCGTGCCGCCGATGAGGAAGGATGAGCATGACTGGTCTGCTCGTCTCCGGGTCGCGTCCCTCAAAGATCAGGTCATCACCAAAAGGTGAAGTCGGATCGAAATGATAGCTGAGACGGGGAAAGCAAATGGGTGTCCCACGTACACAAAAACGCGCACCTCACAATGACCCTTGAAGTGGTAGGACTGAAGCTCGGGGTCATAGTGCACCTCCCAAGTGGGCGGGTCAATGAAGATCACAAACAACGCCATCGATGTTTGAAGACGTAACGGAAAGAGAAAAGAGAGAGAGGTGTGAGAACCTTGCTAAAGAATCTCAGGAGGGAAATCCTCTATCCTAGTGTCATCGTTTACATCCCCAGGAACCTTGGGGTTATTATGAAAAGGGTTAAGCATGCATAGGCTCATTATGAAGTTTTGGAGAGTCAATTATCCAAGGTCCGTGTCTTTTATCATGAATCTAGATGCATGTATGTAGCAATGCGAAACATGAATGCATGGCAACATCTTAGGTAAACCAAACAATAATCAGTCAACATAGAAGTGGCATGTAACTTCTCTTTGAACATCATTCCTTCATCTTAATCTTGTGACACCAAGCATAATAGTAGCCGCACCCCTTAAACTAGGCTATGAGCTCATACCTTAACTAGTCGTCACTAGTTCTTACTTATCCTCTTGATAAGCGAATCAAAAACATAATCATAATCATAATCATCATAATCCTGACTCCAGAGTACGGGTAGGGGGCCTAAGGATCACCCATCTGGGACTTTTTCCTTGTTCAAAACGCATCGACTGGTTAAGACCAGCGACTTTGTCCGTTGGCAGGCTAATGTCTATGCCCTCACGGTTTAACCTTCTCTCATTCTAGCAGGAGAAGTACGTCTCGGTGTGTCACCTTAAACATCATATTTCTCAAAAACTTTCTTTAGTCTGTCAAATTTGACGGAAATTCGGTAGCATAACAGCTACTCTCCGAATTTCCTCAAATTTGAGTCATGCCACATAATCTCAATCACATGCATCAATCTTATGGAACTTTCTTAAATCAATAACTTTCTAGTTCACATGAGCATATTCCTCAATCTCATTCATATTTCGAAACCTCATGCATCTCAAATACATGGCACAATACTTCATCATATCAACATGTCAATTATACACATAAGGTTTCATACTTGAAGTGTTAACATATTCACATCATTAAGAATATACTCTCTCGGTTTCATGCTCACATCACACCTCCTATCTCATGGTGTCTTATGCTTTAGCCCTTACGGGTCTTAAATTCTTGTTCTAGTAATCTTATCACCCATTGCAAGTCTTTGTCATATCTAGGGGATTGTTCTTTATAATTCTTCTAACATTATGCTCACTAATTCATCCAACAGCATTATATAGATTACTCATCAAGATCATTTATCCAACTATAGGGATTCTAGAATCTATGCCTTAAACTCTTTTCTAAGTTTTGTCTTCGCCTAAGATTCTATATTCAACTCCTAGGCATAATCACTAGTTATGAACCATCTTCCTTAAGCTCAATTATGCTGGAATGGAAGTAATTATTCCTGTGTCTAAGTGCTTTAAGATTCTAGTTCTACATTCTCCTTATTTGTTTAGTATCACCAATTTTAAAACGTTCCTCACTTCGCTCAAGCATAATATTACGCATTCTAACTCCTCAAACAGAATTCATACAGTGGCCACAAAGGATAAGACCGAAACCAAAATGTTCATCACGCATAATCACATAAACTCATGTTATAAGTGCACACGAGTTGCTAGTTTTTTCTTTGGACAATTTCAGGAGCAAAAAGGTGTTTTGGTAATCAATTACATGTGCCTCGTAATCGATTACCAGGAGCTAAATTTCTTCTGGGTTCAAAACAACCGGTAATCGATTACATGGAATGGTAATCGATTACTTACGGTTAAATCCGTTTCTGGAAATAAAGACATTTGAGTAATCGATTACACTAACAGGTAATCGATTACACTAACAGGTAATCGATTACAGGGCTTTAAGGACTGATTTGGGCAAGAAGAATAGCCTTGGTAATCGATTACACATTGTATGGTAATTGATTACCAGAACCAAAAGTCCTTCGAAAACCTCTGGTAATCGATTACATAAGCTGGTAATCGATTACCAGAACCTCGGAATTTGAGAAAACATGTTTTTGACACATTCCAAACTATTTAAAACACCTTGAGACCTCATAAAACAGTTTTCCAACATTTTCCCTGAAATCATCCTTATATTTTACAAAATCAAACCATCATTGTATCATACTAAAACACATCCATTTCTTTTTGATCGAAGTTCCCCTTTGAAGATACTTAGGGCAAGTCTTTGAGCTCTAGAGTATTTAGGTGATAACGTAATCTTAAACATGCTATCCACTTCATTTTACTCTTCATTACAAAGTAAAGTAAGGACATAAAATAAATATGAGATGCAACATCATTATTATCTTTAAGGATTAAGTGATGACTTGAAATATAAACATGAAATGCAAGCTTGGGAATTTAAATATGGTAATGCAAGTTCATTCATTTATTCTTGTGAGATTAGTGATGACATTAAATTAAACATGAGATGCAAGACATAAACTTAAACATGAATGCAACTTATTTTATCTTAACTAGAGCTCTTACAAGACTTTAAAGGAACATCAATAGCCTTAACCCAACATGTATCTTAACAATGGAAGATGAACTTTAGAGTTCTTAACACTAAGTCTTCAAAGAAGACTTTGGTTTTGAACTTCATCATCAAGCTCAAGAAAGTAGATTAAAATAAGAATACCAACAATTTAACAAAACAAACACAAATAGAACTACTCATATTCTTTATTTTATTGCTCATGGGCTTCAATCTAGAGTAAAACTCTTGAACGGCTGACCAACTTTAAGGTTGGCAAGGGTAAGCTTAGAGCTCTTTGAAAACATATGATTAATTTTTCTTTGCCAAAGCTTTTGTGATCTACTCAATATTTTAGCAAACCTTGTTCAAACAAATGAAAAAGGAAACCAAAAAATAAACCAAGGGAAAGAAAAGAACACAAGCATATATGGTCCAAGACCAAGTTGTTTCAAGCTTTAGAGGTTTCTCACATGACAACAACATCTTGAAACCTCATCATCAAGCCAAAGTTTTTCTCAATCAAAGGCTCTAGGCCAAAAATAAAAAGAGAGGGGGAAAAACTTGGAAAAACCAAGAGAAGCACTAGCACTTTTCCTTAAAGGAAGCACACAAAACTTAGAAAATACACCCCTACCTAAAGAAGTCTTGAAGAGAGGAAAGAAAGCTTTGTTTCTTGAGAGGAAAAAAGAAGGAAATCCTTCTTGGAATCTTGAGGAAGAAGTCGGCCAAGGAGGAAAGAAAAGAAGTTCTTTGTGTTTGGAAAGAAAGCTTGAAGTTTGCTCAAGTGTGTAAAGGATTCTAAGGGCTTTCAAGCTAGTGTATTTATAAAAGATGGAGAGCTCATGGATGGCCTTTGAGGGGAGGAAGTGGCCGGCCATTTGAGAAGAGAGAAGGGAAAATATCTCTTGGCCAAGGCATGGTCTTAGGCATGGTGTTGGACATGGGCAAGGCATGGTGAGCTATGGGTTTGGGTATGGCTTAAGGCATGGGCTTGGAGTGCAACAAAAATCAACATGTGGCACCATTTTGGGGGAAGATTTCGGCCAGCATATCAGCCAAGGGGGAAGGGATTTTGTTCATGTAATTGTGGTTTAAGGATATGTTTAGGTGTTTCTTTGATTAAGGTTTTGATTAAGGGTTTGTAAGAAGGTGTTTAGGTGAGGTAATTGGTTAATTAAGGTTGTCAAGACTTGCTTTAGGGAGTGGTCATACTAGATTAGAGAATTAGAACTCTCATTAAGTCTAATTGAGTCATAGACAAGTTCCCTTAAATTAAGGAAGTGGAGAGAGAAATACTATTCAAGATTCCATGACTAGGAATCTTGAATTAAAGAATGCAATTAGAGTTTAACTAAGAAATCTTAGGTTCTAATTAACCTTAATAAATCATTTTGACTCTAGATTAATTATTGAAATAAATTAATCTTCGATTAGAGCATAATATTGCTTAGGTTTGCTTAATTGCGTCATTAGGCTCACTGTACACTTATAGGGGCAAAATGGTAATTTTGCACTAAAACTGCCTAAGACCTTCCGGCTCAACTAAACATCAAACATCACTTAAAAACATCATTCTAAACTTCCTGGAAATTTGGCTCAAACGACACCTTTTACCCATGTAGACACAGGAGGGTATTTTGGACATTTTGAGCCGAAAGTTCAGAAAACGAACTTTTTCACCTCGGATATCAAACATAACAGTTATAACCCCTTCAAACATTGAGTTGACCCATTCGAGGATTGCCCTAACTGTCCCTTTTGGTAAAAATGACCTCCGGGCATTTTGGTCATTTGTACTCAAATAGCAAAAATCGGGGCGTCACATGGCCAACTGCCCTTGCTTATAGAAGAAAAAGTTCAGCTCGTTTTGTAATAGCCCAGGACCCCTATTACGTGATATTGTCCTCTTTGAGGTTCAGGGCCTACTCCTGACTCCCCCCTTCAAGGTTTTGTTCTTCCCCCTGCGAGGGGAAAACACGTCACGCAAGGAGGAAGTATCCACACCCTTATAAGGCATGCTTCGTTCACCTCCCAGCCGATGTGGGACTTCACAATCCATGCCCCTTGGGGCCTAGCATCCTTGCTGGCACACCAACCCCTGAACCAAGCTCGATACCATCTGGCCTAGGACCCCCATTACGTGATATTGTCCTCTTTGAGGTTCAGGGCCTACTCTGACTCCCCCCTTCAAGGTTTTGTTCTTCCCCCCTGCGAAGGCAAAACGCGTCATGCAAGGAGGAGGCATCCACACCCTTATAAGGCATGTTTCGTTCACCTCCCAGCCGATGTGGGACTTCACAATCCACCCCCCTGGGCCCAGCGTGCCTCGGCACACCGACCCCGAAACCTGGCTCTGATACCATCTATATACCAAGGATCCCGGCATTACGTGATATTGTCCTCTTCACAATAATTTTGAAGTCCCACATCGACTTGGGGAGGTGAACGAAGCATACCTTATAAGGATGTGGATACCTCCTCCTTGCGTGTCGCTTCCCTCCAGGGGAAGAACAAAACCTTGAAGAGGGAGTCGAAGTAGGCCCCGAACCTCAAAGAGGACAATATCACGAATGCCGGGGTGCTTGGCGTACACGTTAAAAGCAAAAGTAGTTTCTGAAGGTGGACTCAGAAACCTCTATTAGACAACGGCTTCTACAACTTGCAAAAAGTAACTCTGACACATGTAAAATCTCCCAAGTACAACATCATCCTTAATTCATGACATTATAGTAAGGAACGTTGCTTATAAAGTAGCAGACCTTTCTTAATTATCTATAGCAGAATCGGTTGAATCGTGTAGTAATTAATTCGTGGTTCTATCGAAATATATAACAAAGAAATAAAATATTTATTTAATACAACATCAAGTACAAAAGGAAGCTCTTCTATGAACTTTAATACACATCTGTTATCTCTTATATTTACAAACCTATACATATAACTAACTACAACATATACAAGTCTCCTCTAATAAACTACTGCAATTCAAATTTAATCCTTCCTACAACTGCGTTGTTTGTTGGATCAATTTGGAGATGACACAGGAACACAAACATATAGGGGTGAGAATTCTAAACTTCTCAGGGCATCCCCAAAATATATACTAAAATCCATGTCATCATCATCGTCCAGCCACTTCGGTTTATTAGAAAAATGTGAGCACGCAACGTATATCAAAGATTCATTTTAAAGTTCAAAAATCATTCTTCCAAAGTGGGTCTCTTTTTATTATTTAATCACTTAATATACAATGTCATCCTACTCAACATCTTCAATCACTCAATATACACATGTCATACTATTCAACATCATAGTACTCTATTCTCAATGTACGTGCCCTCTGGATATCGAAGGGAATCTCATATACATCATCCCTATTTTTTCATGCCCTTGACGTAATAAAATGATCTCTTGTACCCTTAACATACTATAGGCGATCCTTCTTTACTTAGCACATACACCATCATTTCAGCATAATATCATGCTGCCCAAAAATTTTAGTCTTAAGAAAAATATGATTAAATTACTAAACATCATCGAAACACAGCCAAACAATTTTTTAGAGGTAGTTCAATGTATTAATGGGGTCCGTAAAAATTTCAAAGTATGAAAACGTCTCTAGCTATATTTATAAAATTTCACAATTACGGAGGTCGGAAACTACACACTCTCATGAATACCCAGGAAGTCTCAACTTTTTTACCCTATCAATGAACCCAGAACTTTGTACAAAAAATTAGAGTTGGACTGTCCTAACATCCTGTAAAGATTTTGGCTAATAATTCAATCATTTGCTAGGGTAATAAAATTAGACAAATTCAGGACTACAAACTGGACTAACTGGATAGAACCTTTGACCTGTAGTTTCCATTTTTTGAAACTAGCAAAATTGATTAAGACCTAAGAAAATTACTGGAAACTCTTCCATATGTTAGCTTCATCATATAAAAGTTTTATCTATGATCATGCCTCTAAATCAGTGGGAAAAGTCAAAACATTTCACCTGCTAAATTCGGGATTTCCAACAGCATGATTCATAACATGTTTAGCAAAAAAGGTTTCCTAACTTCATCAAAACTCTCTACCAAAATTAATACATCAATATCTATGTGAAATCAATCAATATAACAAAGAGTTCCAGCCAACTCAATTAGAAATTCTCAGAATAAATTTTGAAACAAAAGATGTCAAAGAAAGCCCTACTTTGGTGGCTTTAGGGATCTTGGCTCCAAGGACGATCGAAGAATGATCTTTTTCACTTCAAGGCCTTCTAACCCACACCAAACCCTTCCTTATATAGTAGAGGATGATCTCTCAAGGTGAGAAAAGGTGAAAAATTGGAATTACAATTAGTTAGTTTTGTAGGTTATGTTGAGTAAAGTAAGTTTAGTAAAAGAAGTTTGAAGTTTTAGTAAGTGCAGGTTAGGTGTTTGGATGTTTGAATCAAGTTTCAAGCTCTTTGAAGATGAAACAATGGTAGCTGTGTGCTTTTCTTTTGCTAGCCAAGAATAACATTGATGGAGTGATAAGGTTTGGTCTTGTATTTATCATGTAATAAAGTTTAGATATTGTTTAATATAAATGCAAAATTCTTAAAGAAAGAAAGTAAAATGGATGGTTAAGATTTAATCTTGATAGTAAATCAAGATTAAATCTTCTCCTTACATTAGGTTTAAATGGATATACATTATCCTTTTATAATGATTAAACCATCTTTTGGTGTTAAAAATTGCACACTGAAATTTTACCGAACGGTGAAACACCGTACCCAGGTAATCAGATATTGCCCGAAAATAAATTCTAGGTATAAAATCTTTATTTCTAACTATTTCTAACCTCATTCCTATGTTTTCTCAGTTTTGCATCTTCTAGTCTCTATCTAGGGTTTCTGCAAGGTTACTATTCTCATTTTTTATACACATCCATTGAACAATCCTTATCGTTGCTAAAACTATCAGATTTTTTAAATTCTCACTAATAAAGTTTAAATTAATTTTTCAAATAATTTTTTTTGGGTGTTACAACACGTCGAGTTACTCTTCTAGATTTCATTTCCAAGACACAAAAAAAGATCTATACATGTCACTAGGAAAACATAGGGCAATGGTTAAAAATGAAGATAAAGTATAAAAAGAGATGGTGTGCTTACAACTTAAGACTTTTGATCATTACCTTATGCTGAAATGCTGCTAAATGTTGAAGAAATTTTCCTCCATCTTCTGGAAAACTATTACAGCCTTAGTCATTTTCATTCTTGTAAAAATCTACTTTCTATGTTCTTATTAGATTATACTTTCTTCCTAGGAAGAATAGTAAGAAAGAAGTCACGAAGTTTTCAGCTCACACTCTGCTTCATCTATAGAAAACTTGAGTGTTTGTTTGTTTGAGTGTACCACCCAAACACTATCTAACACCCTAACTTTCACCTCACACGCTCGAGTCGCATTTGGCTAGTTATTAGACGTTACGCCTTTTGTTTCAGAATTTGACTTATCTTTATTTAAAATACGGGTAAGAAAATATGACTAAATTTTTCTTTTTGAATTTAAGATTTAAAATGCGAGCCGCGCGTGCGCATACATAACGATTAATATACACATGATATAGCCAACATATACACATTATCATAGCATAGAGAAACAAGTCATGGAATAGTCACAACATAATTTATATTAACATATCATAGTCACATCATAACGATGATGCCCTTCGAACATGAGGACATCTTCAAGATACTAAACAAAACAAAAGATGAACGTACACGAACCCAACGCTAGACATTACTATAACTTTTCTAGACTAATCTTTGCGCTTCCGCTCGACCTCTGATCCAGTGGGTAGCATGGTTCCTAAACTTGCGCCTCACAAAGGATCACGAACATCCGCATCACTCGCCTCTGGAGACAACATGGAAGAAAGGAAAAGGGATGAGAAATCTATATAAGATTCTCAGGAGGCTTCCCAACTCTAACACAAGTGTCATCGTCGTCGCCCCCAGCCACTTCGGTCTTATTATGAAAGGGTGTGCATGCATAAGATTCAATTTTACATTTCTCAAGTTCTTTTATCCAAAGTGGGTGTCTTTTAACATGAGTCTTAATGACATGAATGCAACATATATTCTTATGTATGCATGGCAATACTTGAGCATGACAGTACACATAGATAACATATATTACTTAATCAAAGTATCAATGAAACATCAACAAAACATATGCATGTCCATCTTTTACTTTATCATAATTGAACTTGTGAGTTCCTTTCATAACTTTTCCCATTATTCCACCCTCATCATGGTCACCAAAATCCACCCAACATGCCGGCCCCGCGATTTTATCATGGTCACCAAAACTCCCAATCACCTATTGCCTAGGAATGAGCTCATCCTAACTAGTCGTCGTAGATTTATACGGGAAAAATAGAGGGGGAAACATATCTCTTTCTTGGGAACGCATCAACTGGTTAAGACCAGTGACTTTGTCCGCTTCGGATGACTCGACGTCCATACCCCCCATGGGTTTACTTTTCCTCACCGTAGCAGGAGAAATGCGTCTCGGCATATAACTTTTACATTAACATATCTTGTATGGATGCAACATAAGTGTACAATCATAATACATCATATAACATATCCTTTATTCATGTCTCATATTTTCATGCATTTAAACATAGTGTATCACATCATCATAGCAACATGCCACACATCCATACATTTTCATACTAATGATATTTAAAACATTCACATACATCAACCAATACTCATCATTCTCATTCCTTACATCACATTTCCTTAACTTAAGATATCTTATGCTTTGCCCCTTGCGGGTCTTAACTTTGAGTTCCAAATATTCTAATGTCCGTATTACATTTTTATCTCAACTAGGGGTTCATTACCTATAATTCTTACTAAGTTTTATGTTTACTAAAAATCCAAACAGCACCTTATACTTAAGGGCAGAAAATATCACATGCTTACGGGGCTCTAAAATCTCCATTTTTGACCCTTTCTAGATCCGTCTTCGCTACGGCTTTATAATTAATTCCTAAACCAATTATGAGAGGTTCTTACACATATCCACTAATTATAAACCATTTTCCTTAATTTTAAACTTGCTGGAACAGAATGCATAAATTGTGCATTTAAAGGGTTCTAAAATTCTCATTCTAAGTCCTTTATTGTTACTTATACTTATCCAACTCCTCTAAAACGTTCCTTGCTTCACTCAAACATAATTTTATACATTTTAACACCATAAAACAAATTTAATACAGTGGCCAAACATGAGAGGGCAAAACCGAAAGTAAAGCCCATAAGTCACACAATTTCATGAATTAAAAAGCATGCAAGTTGCTAGTTTTCTCCTAGAATAATTTTAGAACCTCAAAACTCCTTTAGAAACCAATTTATCTCATTAAAATCATGTAAATATACATGAGGGCAGTAGCTAAATTAATTTTCTCATAAAATAGATTTAAAACATATAATCTCATTCATAATGTTCCTTAGGTACTCCTAAGCTTAGAAAAATTACCAAAACATGAGCTATGAACACTTGAGATTAGATGAACTCACACCAAGCTCATCATCATCACCACAAGGCCGAAATGGCTTCATTGAAAAACCAACATTTTCTTAAAACTTTACATTGGATACTTGGGCAAGTCTTTGAGCTCTAGACCATTTAGGTGGTGACATAAATTTAAACATGCTATGCAACTCATTTTACTCTTCTTTTAGAAAATAAAGTGAGAGCATAAAATAAATATGAGGTGCACTCATTTATTATCTTTAGAGTTTAAGTGATGGCGTAAAATATAAACATGATAAACAAGAAAGTAAACATGAAATGCAAGGTTCAATTCTTTATTTTAGTGCTCTAGGCCTCTTGGGTGTTTACTCCAAATCAACAATCAACTATAAGGTTGAAATAGGTAGGCTTTGAGATTTATTAAGTGATGATGCACATTCTTGTTTTAATCTTTAAGTTGCTTAGTGATAGCTTGAAAATAAACATGCTATGCAAAGCATAAAAGTAAACATGAATGCAACTCCTTTTTAATCTTAACTAGAGCTCTTACAAGACTTTAAAGGAACATAAAAACCTCAACCCATTATGTATCATAAAGTGAGCTTTAGAGTTCTTAGCATCAAGACACCAAGGAAGTCTTATGTTCTTCGAACACCATCATCTAGCTCAAGGAAATGATTTTTCAAGAGACAACCTTTCAAACAAGCATAAAAGGGATACCTTAACATTTTTAGCAAACTTTGTTCAAGAGAGGAAAGGAAAAACCGAAACCATTGAAGAAAAAGAAATAAAAAACAAAGCTTGGACAAGGCAAAAAGGAAAAACCGAAACCTTAGAGGAATGAAGGCCAAAACTTTGAACTAGGAAAAACCAAGGAGGAACCGGAATCATAAAGGAAAGGAAATGAAAAAAACCAAAACTTTGATCTTGCAAAGAAAAGGAAAAACCGAGTTTGTATATGGTCCAAGACCAAGATCCAAGCTTTAGAGGTTTCTCTCATGGAAAACACCAAACTATCTCCATGAGACCTCATCATCAAGCTAAAGATTGGTTTGTAAAATGGCCTCATGGCCGAAAATACAAAGGGAAGAAAAAGAGTTTGAAACCAAGAGAAAACTAGAAACTTTTCTCAAAGAAAGTAAAGAAAACTTGAAAGGAAACCCCTACCAAATGAAACCTTGAAAGAGATGAAAGAAAGCTTGATTCTTTGAAGGAAATGAAAAGACAAAATCGTTGGGGATATAGGTTTGGCCAAGAGGAAAAACTAAGGGAAAGGATTTTTCCTTGAGGAAACAAGCTTAGAAATGGAAAGATTGAGTGTTTGAGAGGTGGTTTGAGGTGAGGGGGTGGTGGTTCAAGGTGGTTTATGGTGGTTTGTGGTGGTGGAAAGCTTTCTTTGAGGGAGGAGGAAAAGAACTTAGAAGGGGAGAAAATGAGAGAAAACAAGAGAAATTGCAAGAATGCACAACTTAGCAAATGATCTAAAAAAAATGGCCAAGCTTTCCAATGTGTGTTATTTATAAAGAATGAAATGTTGTGGCTAATTTAGGGGGAAGGGCTGGCCGAAATTCATTGGCCTTGGAGGGAAGGAAAATATCTTCCAAAGCTTGTCTTGGAAGCTTGGTTAAAGTGCTAGCTTAGGTGTAGTCAAATCCTAGTTTTTGCATAGCCTTTTTGGATGAAATTTGAACTCAAAATTTGTGGCTTTTGGGGGAAATTCTAACTAGATTAACAATTTTAAAATAATTCTTTTGGTCAAAAAGGTGGTAGACAAATTTCCTTGATTTAAGGAAATTGGAGAGAGAAAAACACTATTCATTACTTTTTAATTAGACATCTTGAATTAAAGAATATAATTAGAACTTGACTAAGCAATTTTAGTTTCTAACCAACCTTGATAAATCATTTTGACTCTAGATTAATTCTCAAAATAAATTAATCTTCGATTAGAGCCTAATATTGCTTAGGTTCAACTAATTACGTCATTAGGCGCACTTACACGTTCTAGGGGCAAAATGGTAATTTCGCACTAAAACTACCCGGGACCTCGTGAGCCCAACCAAACATTAAAACCCACTTATAAACATCATTCCAAACTTCCTGGAAAGTTCCGTGCTCAAACGGCACCTTTTACCCGCATAGAACACAGCAGGGGTATTTCGGTCATTTGCGGAAGTTGAAAACGAGATTTTCACCTCGGATCTCAACCTTACAAACATAATCCCCTTCGAACATTGAGTTAACCCATTCGAGGACCGCTGTCGCTTCCGTTTGGGTAAAATGACCTCAGGGCATTTTGGTCATTTTGTACTCAATCAGAAATTCCTGGTTACACTATCTTTGTAACCCAATCCAGGAGCAATCGTTGTAAGGTAACTTGAAGAGGCTAGTTAAAGACTACTTGGAAGTGACAGGAGAGCGAGCTACTGGTCACATGAGATAGCTTACGAAGGCTATTGAAAGACTATTTGACTTTCTCAAGGTTGAGAAAGGGTTGATTAGTGGAACTCAACGGTTATTGAGAACTGGATAGGCAGGTTGACCAAACCAGGATAAAAAATCTTGTGCAGGATCTTCTCCTTCCTTGAATCTCTTTTATATTCTGTTATGTTCTTATTATATTTGTTTTTCGAGTTAATGTTCATTTTAATCCCTTACTTTACACTCATGAGTTATTTTAGTCCTTGACTTTTAAAATGAGTCAAATTAGTTCCTGACATTATAAAATGTGAGTCATATCAGTCCCTCAATTCACTTTTATTTAAAATTTCATCAATTAAATGATGATGGTAACTTTAAGTGATACGTTGACATACCATTTGTCTTTTGAAATAGAATGAAGTTAAAATAACTCATTTTAGTGTCTAACATTGCATAAAATAAGTCATTTTATGATTTAGAATGGAAATTTAAATTAATCATTTTGTGTAATTTTGAATACTAAAATGAGTTATTTTAAACTCCATTATGCTTCAAATGATATAAGGTATGTTAAGATATCATTTAAGATTACCTATCATCATTTAATTGATAGAATGTTAAATAAAAGTGGGTTAAGGAACTAAAATGACTTACGTTTTGCAATGTAAGGACTAAATTGACTCATTTTAAAAGTTAGTGACTAAAATGAGCATTAACTCTTGTTTTTCTGAAAAACCTTCTTTAACTCGTTTTTCATATCTTTGTTTTAGTTTAGAAAGTCACTTTCTAACATATACGATGTTAATTTTGCTGCATTTCAAGTTCACACTTGATAATATTTGTTTAAGTTTTTTACAAACTAAAAGGAAAGAAAAACCAAAGCACGATTCAACCCTTCTTTTCGTGCACTTTTCAACCTACACATAGCCCTCGAGATTAGTCGTAAACCAAGGCTTAGTGCCGAGGTGTCATGATCGAGGTATGTGTGCCGAGGACAACGTGTGAGGTGTCATGATTGTAGCTTAGTATGCCTTTTTAGTTGCTACAATGACGATTATGTGGGAATGTGTAAAGACACATGTTGCAACTAAAGTGGCAGGCAATCACCTCTCATTTAAGTGGACATTATAGGTTACATGTGGACTTTTGGATTAACGTGGCTAGCCCCAACTATTGAATAAGATAAATGCTTCAAATGTGCTTCTAAGTGGAGGGAAGTGTTCTTAGCCATTGGATGAGCTCAGGTTAGTTTCAAAGGTTTGACTGAGATTAGAGAGTTCATTTCTTTCACTTGTTTGAGCATTTTGCTTTTAGTTTTCTCTGCGATAAAATTCAACCCATTTTCATAGCCAGATTCAAACTTTCAACACGCTTTCCATCAAATGTCAATCTGTTAGTTTGATTTCTCTACCCTTCCTATACTCTTTTACCAATCTATGTTCATTTGAACCTTAGGCCTGATGATTTTGCTTATCCTTTTATTTTTTCTTTCTATTTTGTGTGTTTCCCCTTCTTGATCCCCTTTTCCCCTACTTTGGTTATGTATTTATCAATGGCTAAATGGAAGGGTGTGTCTACATCAAGAAAGGGGAAACCCATTGATGAGATGGAATATGACCCCTATAGTTAGGTCAGTGCCAAGTCAAGGAAATGGCCTCAATTTTTTATGCCAATGAGGGAGTTCGTAGATTTAGGTAGTGTTGTGTCATTTTGTCCTATGGAAAAAGAAATTTGAGTGTTCTTCCTACAGCCAGGAGGATAGGATGTGTCATTATAGGTTGAGAGAAAATGACGATGACTTCATTTATATCTATGCCGAATTTTTCAAGAAATTGGATGTAAGGTTTCCTTTTACCCATTTTGAAAAAACATGTCTTAATAGGGTGGATGTGGCTCCTTCCTAGCTACATCCAAATAGTTAGAATTTTATCTGAGCATTCGAGGCTCTTTTAGGAGTGCTCGGCTAGGAGCCTAGTGTTGGAGCATTTTTTTTTCAAGTAATGGGGGTTGATAAAGGGGCCTGGGTGTCTTTCAACAATGTTTGTAGGAAGAAGCTATTGAGCCTCCTAACCTATAATTTTAAAAGGTTTAAGAACAAGTTTCTGAAGCTGAGGCCGATAGAGTTGCGTTCCCCTTTTCTTAGATAAGTATGGGTTGGAGAGATTTCCCCTGTATTGGAACCACAACATGTGCCAGATTCTAAGAGTCAAGTATAGCTCTCTTCCCCTGGACAACTAGATAATGACTAACTTGAAAGTATGATCGGCACAGGAGGGATTGGGTTCCCACAAAAGTCCTAGTAACGTAACTAGCTAGCATACATAAAATAATATACTTACGTCCCAAAGTTTGATTTAAACATGAAATAATTATTATAAATCAGTTCCAAATAATCCAATTTCAATGGAAAATCATAGTCCTGAATATTTCTAAAAATAAATCATGAACATTAAACTGAATTATACTAATCTAGGATAGCTAAACATAATTAATAAAATAACTGAAGGTCAAAAATAAGTAAACATAAACCATGCATGTTCAGATCGACGTACATGATTATTAGAGCATTACTAATGTTAACATAAACTTATGTTAAGCTCCACTTAGAAGCAAAGCTCACCAAAAGAAGTTGTAGCACTACTGATGTAATACCTCAGGTACATATGTCCATGGACAAGTTTGGTACAGTCTTAGGGTTCCCAGGACTACCTGGCATTGCCTAGAAAGCCCTAGAAGCAAGATTGACTTGAAAGTGCTGACTGGTATTACAATCACCACTATAGCAGTCAGGATCGCTATAGCGGTAACAAGTATGTGGATGGAAAATATTACAGGTCTCCAATAGCTACAATAGTCCTAGACTGCTATAGCATTTGCATGATGTACGCGGGTGGGGCGGTGAGCACTCCAACCACTATAGCGGTCCTCCAGAAATGTGAACAGTGCTAAATGGCGTCGTTCCACTTATAGACCCCTCCCATTTTATAAAAACCCTCCCCAACTCATGTTTCTGTCTAAACCCGAAACCGTCACCCCAAATCTCTCTTCCACTCCTTTCACTCTAAACCCCACTAGATCTACCTCCACCAAGCTTCAAGATAAGTAATTGTTGATAGATTATGTCTTCTTTCTCTCTATTCTTTCATGTTCTTGGTTTTGGTTGTTGTTGTTCCCCATTGTTGTCCAAGGGGTGCTTTCCCAATGTTACTAAAGTTGATTTAGGATAATCTAGGGGAACCCATAGATTATTTATGAGTTATATGGTTGTATGGCAGACGTTGGTGCCATCCCGCTCCCTAGATCTCTCTGGAGTCGTTCCTTCATATTCCACCCCTCCAGTTAGTGGGTTTGATCTCATGACCCTATTTTAGTCATTCTATAGTTATTTTCTTAGTATTATGGCATGTTTAAAGGATTCATTCTTGAGTTTTGGCATAACACAAAATTTATATGTGCTTTTGCGAGAAATAGAAATTGTATTTACAAGCTTTCATGAAATCGTTGTTATAGCATGAGACTATATTTGAACTGTGATTTAAATCTATGATTTTGAGTTGATTATGAAAATGAGATTTTGTTATGGTTGATCATATGAAATACAAAGCATTATGTTTATTTACGAGAAATAAGAAATGTTGAACTTAGAATCATAGAGCTCCCCTTTTATGACTTTAGCATGGATTAAGAATAGGGAATTACTAAGAAAAAGAGCTTGAGTTAACGGTAGTTATTCTGTTAACCTCGATATACCAAGACCCGAGGGGCACTTATCCACATGTTAGATTACTCCATAAGGGACGTGGTCCGCGACGAACTATTAAGATCTCAACTAGGTGCTCTTGTTCACGAGTGACTGAGCACCACCCTTCAGTTTATGGATAGTCTGTTCTCTTTGTAATTTCTTAGGAAATAAAGATGATTTTGTACGTTAACAATTTTATAGCTATTATGTATTATATTTGGAATGATTTATAACTATTTCATTATTATTCATGTATTCCTTTCTTGTCCCGTGTATGGTTGTGAGTAAGGATCCACTTAGAGTTTGTGATAAAACTCACCCTTCTTTCCTTTTCTTCCTCTTAGACAGGTGGTGCCCTGATCTTCCACCTCCACCCCCACCCCCACCCCTTCAACAGGAGTTTATTTCTAGTTTGGGTGAGCTTTACGTTGCCGTGAAGTACTTGTCTTTTGTAGATTACTTCAGTGAGTTGCTGTAGGGTCCCTCACCATGCATTACTTTCATATTTTGTATACCATGATTTATTTTGTAAATAGAAATGATATAGCTTTCATAGTTATTTTGTATAGAGATCAACTCATCATATTTTGTATGACAAATACAATTATAGCTTGATTTATGAGAAAAAGGGTTATTTCATGATTTATGAATTCGTTATGCAAATTATTTAAAGAATTGAAATAGTTTTATGAATCAAATATACATATAGTACGACTCATCGATCACGAGGCTTACATAGGGACAAGATTCCTCATTGCCGGTCATGATCCAAATTGGGTTGTGACAATGATAGATCCTATGGTGCAACTAAACCTGTAGATCCTATGGTGAGTGAGTTTTCATTGATAACCCACATGGGACTATAACAAAATATTGCATAAGTATACATTCAGCTGGTATAAAAGATTTTAACATTTAAATATATAGCTATACTAAAAACAATATTGCAACTGAATTCATAAACAGGAACTAATAGAGAAACAAGAGCTAAAATAAATAAATTAACTATGCTAAGCTGATAACTGAAACTAAAGAGTACCTAATTAGATCCCATGACATTGAAATCACACTAGTTTCCTTACTATAATTGGGGTTGAGCTAGTCCTCTAGTAGACCACTTGATACCAAGATTAACGATCATGTAGCGTTAACTCATTGTTCTATTTCTCACTAATTACTGGTTAAAAACTAATATTCATGATAACCCAATATTCATGTTGTTCATACTAAACTATGGTTCCATACATTTTCTAAATGAAGAAAATAGTTCTAAAGCAAACAAACAAGTATGGTCTCATGAACTTTCAAAATAATAGTTTCATGATAACTGTGAAAAACAATAATTTTTTTAAAATTTGGTATAATCCGTGAAAGCATATATTTGGTATAAATCATTCTAGAATTTCATGAACAACTTATATAATGCTGGGAAACTACTAATAATGATGAAAAATAATATGCCTTGAGCTTAAACCCACTCATCATTGGTAGCTGGAGTGCACTTCCAATGCCAACTTGACTTTAAGGAGCAGGAAGCACTGTTAAATTTACTAAGAATTGAATTGGGAATGATATGGAGGAAGAAGTTGTGAGAAAATCATGCCTAACAATGCCCTAACCTATAAATTGATGAAAAAAGGAAAGACAACTAGCAAAATCCATGAAAATCACTTACCAGAAGCTGGGAGGAAGAAAAATGTGAAAGAAAGGGTGCGGCAGATATTGGGCGGCTACTAGGGTGTATTTCCCGAGCCTAAGGATGGGTTTATGTAGTATTGGTAGCGTTTTAATCAAACTGTATCATTTTGACATGTTCTAATATCAAGGGAACTAATGATCGCTATAGTGGTTGACAGAGGAAAAATTATGTGGTGCATATATACTTGACCGCTATAGTGATCCATGACTATTATAGCGGTTTCTAGTGAGCCAATGCCCAAGACCCTACCACACCACCACTATAATGGTCTTTGGTCACTATAGCGGTCTTTAATCGCTATAGCAATATAAAAAATGTAAGTTCTGCATTTTTGGGATATTTCATGCATCTGAAGCCTTCCCGACAACACAAGTGGATCCCTCGAGTACACATGTCTCTAGACGAGCCTAGTACGACCTTAGAATCCCTGGACCTACCTGATTGCTAGGAAGGCCCCGGACACATAAAGGGCCAAGGGGTGTAGAGCTAGAGTTGCTACTGGAGAATCCTGAGAATAGACTCGGTGAAGCGAGCTAGAGCGAGCGACTTTGATGTCAGCATAGTAGAAAACAATACAGTGTTGACTAATGAAGCCCCCAACTCCTTTAAACATCCTTTCCTTGGGATTTTATCCCCAAAATCGAAACCTTTCACCCCCAAACACTCTCCCAACCCTTCTCTCTCAATCTAACCCCATTCTTTCGTCTCCAAAGATCAAAGGTAAAAGATTTTATGGGTTTTTGTCATCTTCTTCTTCTCCATTTCATGTTCACGTTATGGGTTGTTGTTGTTCTCTATTGTTGTTAAGTTGAGGTGCTGCCTCAATGTTGTTAGAGTTGATCTAGAGCTAACTAAAGAGTATTAAAGATTAATCTAGAGTTTTATATAAGAACCCCTTAATCATAGTGTTCCACCTAGGCTATAACACTTGGAACTAAGAGTGCGGTACTACGTGTCATATTTATATGCCATATAATAATTGACTCATTTACTTTTCCTTATTCATATTTACTTAGTACAAAGCGTTAGCACTTAGTAACATATAGTTGAAACCTTTTAAATAGAGAGAAAATAATGTATAAAGAAGTCTCATCAAATTTTCTCAAAGTACTAAAAACATCAATACATTATATAATATACAGTCATCCACTAGTTATGGGGCATACATCAAATAATCCTCACAAGAACTATCTAAAACACATCAAAATATATCAAAGTACAAAACATTATCTTCCTGCAAAGTAAAACTCAATAGCTATGCCTATAATTCCTAACATAGTGTGGTCAACCGGCAGTTCCTAGTATCACCAAACTTTCTAACAAACGCAATCTGCTAAATCTAAGATAGACATGGAATACATATGGGGATGATAATTCTAGAATTCCCAGGAGGGTATTCCCATACATATACAGATGTCATCATTATCTACCCTAGCTACTTCGATTTATTCATAAAATATTGCATGCAAATAGAATAAATAATAATAATTGGCTTAACTTTGAAGAAAATCTTTACCCAGTAGGCCTATTTTATTTAGTCATTGTCATTTAGAGTATAGAATATTAAGCTGAAACATAACCATCTTGATCTCAATAAGTACTAGACTTAATTACTTAGCACATAGCATAGGAGACTACTTAGGACAATTACTACTTTAATTGTCTTGGTGTACGCCCGAATTTTCCCATATACAAATGATCAAAATGCCCCGAGATCATTTTACCTGGAAAATGGATACGCCGGCCCCCCATCCTCAAGGGGACGATTTGATGATGAAAGGGGATTATATGTGTTATATGTGGTAATAAAGCAGAAGAATCTCATTTTTGAGTTCCGATGCGCAAAATTACCAAAACACCCCTATGGCTAATTAACACCGATTTATGTGCCGTGAGCCTGACTTCACCAAAAGGTTTTAAATGATATTTTTAAGTAATTTTTAATATTAGGTTAAGCTTGGGTAGCCCTGGAGGTTTTTGTGAAAAATTACCATTTTGCCTCCGCTAAGTGCATTTTGGGCCTAATGATGTGATTAGCAAAACCTAAGCAATATTAGGCTCTAATTAAAGATTAGTAAATTCTAATTACTAATCTAGAGTCAAAATAATTAATCAAGGTTAATTAGAACCTAAGATTACTTAGAGAAACTCAAAATCTTTTTCTTGATTTAAAGACTTTATGTCAAATTTTCATGAATAGTAAGATCCCAATCAATTTCCTTAAATCATGGAAGTTGTCACACGATGAGATTCCTCCCTAATAAAGGTGGATTTACATTAATCAAGCAAAACCACTCTTTAATCTTATCTTGAACCACCTTAATTACCCATTATCTCACCTAAAACATAAATTACAATTCCTAACCCATAGCCTAACCAAATCAACTCCTAAACACATTTTTAAACCAACATTAAAATGAGATTTTCTTCCCCCATTAGGCCTTAATTATGGCCAGCCACTTCCCCCAAAAAGCTTCCATCACATGTTAAAATTTTAATCAAAGTATGCTCAAAGAAACATGGCTACCCATACCTTTGCCCATACTTGCCCATGCTTTGAACCATGCCCAAGACCATACCTTGTGTAACACCCTGAAATTTATTTAAAAATTTATTTAAACTTTAGTAGTCATAATTTTAAAAATCTAATAGTTTAGCAACGATGAGGGTGGCCCAACGAACGTTTAAAAAAAAAATTTCCGGGCTGGTGAATAGTAACCCTACGGGCTTACTGCCCTGAGCTTAAACCTAGATTTCGGTGCCGAAATTAGGAAAACATGGGAATAAGGTTAGAAATAGGTGAGAATGATAATTTTATACTTAAAATTAATTTTCGGACAATATCGGTTCAATCGGGTACGGTGTTTACCCGTTCGGTAAAATTTCTGTGATTTTAACACCGAAAGATATTTTTAGTTACCACAAATGGTCAAAGCTTATCCCTTTAGGACATATGGAAGGCCAAGATTTAATCTTGAAATCCAAGATTTAATGTTAGCCATCCATTTTGCTTTAACACATAAATGATGATTTACTTTACATAATATCTTCAAAGCATTAAATATAAGAGCCAAGTCACATTTTCTTCTCCAAGACACCATCAAATTCGGCCAGCAGCAAGGAGGAACCAGAAACCTTCATTTCCATGAGCCAAACTTGCATTTCAACCCCAAAAACACTAGCCTAGACTTGTTAAAACCCAAAACTCTCTTCACAAAACTTGTTCTACGCCCCAAACCCCACAAATGTAACCGATTAGAATTTTAATCCATCACTTTTTTCCACTTTGAGCCATCATACATCACTGTCTAAGGGAGGTTTGTGACTTGATTTGGAGTCCTTGTAGTGAAGATAAATCAATTAGAGCATCTTTTGGAGTTAGAACTCTTCAAGCATCAAAAGTAGGGTTTTTTTGTTGTCTTTTCTTGCCAATTTTTCTGTTCTGTCTTGGGTTGATATATGTCTGAAATTTTTGATGAAATTGATTGATATTATGTTGAAATTGATGTGTGAATTTTGGTTGTGTGTTTGGATGGTGTTAGAAAATGATTTTCATCAAAATAAGTTTGGACTAGGTTGCTGGAATTTCTATTGTCCTGTAGGCAGCAGTGGTTCACGAATTTTATGGAATATTTTTGGGTGTTCTCATGAGCTATAAAAATTATATGTTGGAGTAAACATCTTAAAATAATTACCTAAATTTTCTTGGGTGTTAGTTTTAAGGTTTGATGCCTGAGAAAAATCAGAAACTAAAATGAGGCAGATGCTATCCTGATTGTTAAGATTGAGGCAGTAAACTTGTCCAAATTTATTACCATAGCAAATGATTGAACTAGCTCTTGAAATTTTTACATGAAGTTACTAATATATTGAAGTGTCATTCTGAATTTTATTGTGAATTAATTCAATCATTTGATGGGGTTAAAAATTAGGGGAACTCGGTTCTGGTTGGGAATTGGTGGCCCCTGACCACTAAATTTGTACATTTTACTGAGGTAGCTATAGAGCTCTGTTTGTCCTGAAATTTGTACAGGTTATTCTAGACACATTGAAGTGTCATACAGAATTTTTGTGACTCTTGAAATGGCTGTTTGTTATGATAATGAAGTGTTGTGCCTAGGACAGTAACTCTGCCCATTGTGCTGGGAATGGAACAATGCTTTGAATTGAGAATGTAATGACACTTTGGCTTCTAGTATGACATGAGTATTTGATATCAAGTGTTTGGCCATGTGACTTATGACATGTAAATGCATACTATGGATTTTAAAGATTGAAGTATGAGAAAAGAATGAGAATTTCATTGTGAATGATTGCCTACATGTGGTGTATGTATGCATTTGAGAAAAGAGAAAAGTATATGATGCCATTATAAGGATATATAAATTTAAATTGTGCATGTTCTGACATATGGACAAAATAGAAACAAGACTTAGATTGAATGAGGGGAAGGCGAAGTAGTAACTTCCCAAAATTTATTTTGAGTCGGTAGACGTATCGGCTAGGAATAGATCTGTGGGATTCGAAATGGAAAAAAATGAAGTTCGATGACCACATATAGGAATGAGCTAAGTTTACAAGGCTCTATTTCCCTTGTGTGGTGTGATCCACCATAAATACCCATTGGGTATAAATGGATCTATTGTGGAATTGTCCACTGAAATTACCCGTTGGGTAAACTAAGTCTTTCCTATGTCAATGAAAAGAAAAATGCACTGATTTGATCTTTGTGGCCATAAGTGATACCATGTCACCTTGAGATAAATTCATTGCATGTATTATATGCTACTTATCTTATTTTGAATTGTCTACCTTGTGTAACTAAGGAATTGTTGGAATGTGATGAGATATATGCTTGAAGTGACGAAATGCTAAAAGAAACCCACTTCAGAGGAATGGTTTTTGAACATTAAAAATGAATCTTTGATATATGTCGCATGCTCACATTTTCTTAATAAACCGAAGTGGCTTGGGCGATGACGATGACATTATGATTGTGAAATTGGGAGTTGCCCTACTGAGAATTTTAAAAATTCTCACCCCTATGTATTTGTTTTCGTGTCGCCTCCAAGTTAAGCCAGATGATGATGATGCGCTATGCAAAGGAGTGTAGGATTGCTGGAGTGTAGTAGTTACGTTTTATTCTGCGGACTTAATGAAATGAGTATGTATGTAAATGTATTAGAAGAGATACATGTACTAAAGCTCATAGAGGAGCTTCCTTATGTATTTAGCTGTATGTTTAATAAACTTGATGTTTACTTGTAATATGTTTTAATAGAATTACGCTTAGTTATCTCGTACGTAAATCGAGCTTGCTATAGATAATTAAGAGAGGTCCGCTAATTAACAAGTAATAACTCTCGAGTACGATATCATAGCTTAAGAATGGGGTTGTACTTAGGAGGATGTTACACCTTGCAAGAGATATTTTTCTCTTCTTCTCTCTCCAAGGCCATCGGCCATCTCCCAATGGATGCACATCCATTGTGCTTCATTTTCTATAAATAGGCACCAAGGAAAGCTTGTAATGTTTTTGCTCACTTGTGCAAAGCTTCAAAGTTTCCTTTCTTTGTGTTCTAAGAATTCTTCTCCTACTTCTTCTTCATCTTTCCAAAGAATCATCATCTTTCCAAAGAATTATCATCTTCCACCATTTCCTAAACACAAACCAACACACAAACACCATAAGCCTTCCTTTAAACACTTAACCTTTCCATTTCCAAGCTCAAGAAACCAAGACACACCTTTCTTTCCTTTTTCCTCTCCTTGGCCGAAGTCATCCCCAAGCTTCAAGAAGATTTTGTTCTTCTTATCTCATCTCAAAACCAAGCTTTCATCTTTACAAAGAAAAATATCTTTGGTAGGGAGTTGTTTTTTTAAAATTTCTATTCTTCCCCTTGGATTTATTTTGTTTCAAGTTGAAAATTCTCCTTTTCTTTCTTCACCATTTTCGGTTTTCCTTTCCGCTTTTCTTTTCCTTTGATTTCGGCCTCAAGGCCTATATGATGAAGGAACCATGGCTTTATGATGAGGATCTTAGGTATTGGTTGCAAAACCATCATTTATTTGACCACTAAAGCTTGAAGGTTCCACTTTTAAGAAAGTTTTTAGCAAGTGATGTTGTTATGTTGTTAAAGTGGAAATCTTGAGCCTAGGACTTAAAGAAATGCATTCATATTTATATTTCAAGTCCTTACATTACATGTTTATGTTTGAGCTTGCATCTTCATGTTTACTTTATCACTTAAGTAATTAATCTCAAAGCCTGCCTATTTCAACCTTAAAGTTGAGATGTGATTTAGAGTAAATACTCTAAGGGGCCTAGAGCACTAAAATAAAGAATTGAGCTTGCATTCATATTTATATTTCCTTGCCTAGCATATTTATTTTCCAAATTACCACTTAAACTTAAAGGTTAAAACACGAGCATGCATTATCACTTAAATAATTAATCTCGAAGCCTACCTATTTCAACCTTAAAGTTGAAATGTGATTTAGAGTAAATACTCTAAGAGGTCTAGAGTACTAAAATAAAGAATTGAACTTGCATACATGTTTACAATTCTTGTCTAGCATATTTATTTTTTCAAGTCATCACCTAAAACGTAAAGATGTAAAACTAGAGCTTGTATTCACATATTTAAATTTAAGCCTTGCATAGCATATTTACATTCCTTGCTATTAATCTAGAAAACTAAGAATGAAGCTTGCATTACATATTTATACTTATTCCATCACTAAGAATTAATTTAGTGCTCAAGACTCACCATTTTAACTTACATAATGAACTTTGACTTATGAAATATATATGTGTGTGTGTGTGTGTGTGTGTGTGTGTGTGTGTGTGTGTTGTTGAGTAAGGACATTTTTTATTGAGTTCTTTAATTTTATCATCAACTTAAAGATTTCTAATTATGTGGCTAAGACCATAAAGATGTCTTATGAGGATAACTTAGAGTTAAAAATGTGGAATGACTAGTTATTAAAGAATGTTGTGATGTTTCCATATGATTGAGAAGTTATGTGTTATTGTGATCTTACGTGATTAGTTGTTTGGAATGCATATGACATGTTATGATATTGTAAAGTTGAATGTGAGTAAAAGTAAAGTATATGATATGGTTGTGGTCTTGCATCTTAACATGATATGTTTTATGATATTCTATGATTTCATGCTCATATTGCATCCTTATATGATATGCTAATGTGGAAATGATCCTCTAGACTTCCCAAACTTAAAGGTTATAAGAGGTGATCCAAGAAAGTTGCATTCTTCATGACAAGAAAGTTGCATTCCTCATGATAAGAAAGTAATATGTTTTTCCCCTCTAATTCCCCATATTAAATCCAGCGACGGCTACTTAGGATTGAGCTCATTCCTAGGCAATCGGTGAGGTGGAGTGTCGATGATGACATTAAATCGCCAGGGACAGTGAGTTGGTTGGATGTCGGCGATGACGTATGAGGGTGGAAATTAAGAAAGGAACTCAAAGAGTTCAATCATGATGACAGAAAAGATGCATATGCATATGTCACATCACTGTTCTAATTGTGCATTTAATCATGTGATATGTTATTTACATGCCTTATTTATGCTCTCGAGGTATTGCCATGCATACATGAGATATCTGTTGCATTCATGTCATTAAGACCCATTCTAAAAGACACCCACTTTGGATAAAAGGATTTGAGAAATTTAAAATTGAATTTTATGCATGCACACCTCTTTCATAATGAAAATTGAAGTGGCTAGGGACGATGACAATGACACTTGTGTTAAAGTCAGGATGCCTGACGAGAATCTTGAATAAGTTTCTCACCCCTTCTCTTTCTTCCATGACGTCTCTAGACATGAATAATGTGGATTGTTCGTGATCTTCCTTGAGGCACGGGCATAGGAATCACGTTGTCTACCAGATCAAAGGTTGGAGCGGAAGCGTGAAGACTAGTCTAGTTTTGTTAAAGTTATGTTTAGCTTTGAGCTTGTATATGTTCAACTTGTTTGTTGTGTTTAGTATCTTAAGGTGTCCTTATATTTTTAGGACATCGCTATTATGTTATGATTATGACATATTTATATGATTTGTGTTGTAATTATTACGATGGTCTACCTATATATGCTATGATGAAGTGAATTTGATTGCTATGTCATATGTGTATTAATCGGTATCTATGTGCACGCGTGGCTCATATTTTAAGCTTTATGTTTAAAAGAAAAATTTAGTCATATTTTATTACTCGTATTTTAAAGAAGATAAGTCAAGTTCTAAAATAAAGGCGTAACAACTAATAACTAACTGAAATGCGATCGAGCATACTAGGTTAAAAGTTAGGGTGTTACACTTGGCCCTCGACTATGTGGCTTAGACCACTCTAGGGTAATAGACCGCTTTTCAAGACCGAGCTAATTCCTATACGTGATCCTTAGATTTTCTCTCCAGCTCACTAGATCTATTCCTAGCCAGGTTTGCTTCCCAACTCAATTCAAGGGTAGCCAAGTTAAGTCCCTAATGAATTGGCCTAATAAGATATAATCTCATGCTTTTCTCTCATATATAAGCAATTGCAATAAGTACTCACATCTATATGTGCCTAACATCATCAATAAGATCACATAACATAAATGAGATCAAGTGATAAACATTTGTCATTTCTTCAGCCAACCTTGCATGCAGCCAAAATTTTAGTTCTAAAGGAAATTATGGTTAAATTACCAAATCTCACTAGAACAAAGCATAATAAGATCTCTAGCCATATTAATAAAATTTAATGCATCAGAGGATGATTTAATGTATCAAGGAAACCCTGTAAAATTTTAAAAACATAATAAGATATCTAGCTATATTAATAAAATTTCACAATTTCAAAGGTAAGAAACTACACAATCTCAGCCAATGACTAGAAGTTTCAATTTTTCTACCTGAATCAAATGAATAGATAAAATCATACAAAAATTCAGGGTTGAACTTTAAGATGTTCTCAAAAATTCGATCATTTGACATGGTAACAAAATTAGACAAATTTAGTACTTTAGAATGGATTGTACAGGAGAAACCTTGACCTTTCGATTATCAATTTTTTAAAAATAGTAAAAGTGCTTAAAATGAGCCAAGGAAATTTTTGGAAACACTTTCGTATGTTGGCTCCATCATATAAAAATTTTAGCTCAAGATCAAGTCTCTAAATTAATAAGAAAAATCAAAATTTTTCACCTGCTTACTTAAAAAGGGCATTTCCAGCAACATAGGTCATAACATATTTTGAGAAAATTGATTCTCTAACATCATCCAAACACTCCACCAATTTAAAAACATTAACATCTATCTATTATCAACCAATAAAACAAAAAATTTTGAGATCAAAAGTTCAGAATAAATTTGGAAAAAAAAGTGCATAAATAAAGCCCTACTTGTTACTTATGTGCTCTTGCTCTTGCTCTTGTTCTTGGCTTTCTCCAAGAGCTTTACACCCAATTTTTTTATCTAACCCTCTTAAATCCTCTTCTAACAAAGCAGGAACAACTACGCCTCGATTTTTCAGTCAAATGACCGAAATGCCCTTGAGGTCATTTCACCAGGATTTGAGGATGGCCGGCCAATCCTCGAAGGATCAACTCAATGCTTGAAGGGATTAAACGTGTTATGATTGATAGCAGAGATGAAAATATCATTTTTCCGATTTTTGGCTCAAAATGAATAAAATTCCCCTATAGCGTTTTACGTAGGTATCAGTCGTTTTAGCTCTGAACTTCTCCAGGAAGTTTGGAATGCTAATTTTAAGTGACTAATGATGATTGTATAAGCCCGGGGTAGTCCCAGTGTTTGTACAAAATTACCGTTTTACCCCTAGCTTAGCACATTTTGGGCCTAATGATGCGATTAACAAAACCTAAACAATATTAGACTCTAATTGAATATTAATTAATTTTGGTAATTAATCTAGAGTCAAAATAATTCATTAAGGTTGATTAGAATCTAAGATTGCTTAGATACACTTTAATCTTTGTTTTAAAATCAAAGATTTCATGTCATGAAATCTTGAATAGTGTTTTTCTCAATTCCTTAAATTAAGGAATTATGTTTGTGAATAGTTTTAATATAAAATGAGTTTTGATTTCACTAATGAAGTAAGACCACTCCATGTTTTGACATCCTTCATTATCCATTACTTTACCTAAACACTTACTTACAAACTCCTAATCAAAAGCCTAATCAAAGATACACTTAAACACACATCTAAACCACAATTAGATGGCACATTTTCCTTCTCTTTGGCTGCATAGTGGCCGAAGCCACTCCTCCTCATATTCATCACATGTTGATTTATTTTACACACAAAGAACCATGCTTTGAGCCATGCCTTGAACCATGCTTTGAACCATACCTAGCCTTACCTTTGAATGACAGTTTGAGGAGATATTTTCTCTCCCCATGGCTGCACAAAGTGCTTGCCTCTCCCTCCATTTGCACCCACACAATTTCAAATTTTAACCCATAATATATATATATATATATAGCAAAATGTAAAGAAATCTCACATTTTTACCACTAGCTTTTTTGTTTAAGTTTGTGACCAAAAAAGCTCTCTAGTTTCTCTCAACCTCAATTTTTTCTCCACCACCAAGAAACTCTTTCAACCACCATAAACCACCACAAGCCACCTTGAACCATCACTCCACCACCTCAAACCACCTCCTAGACACACAACCTTTCCATTTCCAAGCTCAAACTCTCAAGAAAAAACACATCCTCTCCTTTTCTTGCGCTTGGCTGAAACCATCAAGCCACCAAGAGGAGATTTTTGTCTTCTCATTCCAACTTAGATTCAAGATTTTCTTTTTCTCTTGCAAAACAACACTTTGGTACGGAGTTGTTTTAAGGAATTGCTATTCTTTTCTCTTGTTTTACTTTTGGTTTAAGATGTTCTTCCTTTCTCATTTTCAGTCCTTTGTTTTCCTTTCCTTCTCTTTATGTTTTCGACCTTATGGCCTATATCATTAAGAAACCATGGCTTGATGATGAGGATCTTGGGTGTTGGTTGCAAAACCACTTATATCCCCTACCGCTTTATGGATTAAGTAGTACTACCTATGCCACAAAGATGCATCTTTTTTTCGGAACCTATCACGAAAGAACTCCACAGTTAAGTGTGCTTGACTTGGGGTAATTTTGAAATAGGTGACCTCCTGGAAGTTTCCTAGGAAGCATGTGAGTGAGGACAAAGCACATGAAAGACCCGTGTTGATTTGTGGGGTTGTTAATCCATAAGCAGCAGGGATGTTACAAATGGTATCAGAGCCTCACCTCTCCTAGTACGGTGCGGTTGAGGACAAACCAAGCGAAAGTTGGTGGGCATGTAATGCCCGGGATGAGGTAGGGAATGATCACTGATGCGAGAAGGCATGGACAAGGAGCGGCTCCGCCTCCAAGCGAAGGGTACATGAATGAACCGATTACATACCCGAATAAGAAGGATCCTTAGTTGGATAGGTATGGGACTATATAGTTAAGAAGGGCTTATATGAATTGAGTAGTACTACCTATGCCACAAAGATGCATCTTTCTTTTCGGGAGCCCATCACGAAGAACTCTACAGTAAACGTGCTTGACTTGGGGTAATTTTGGGATGGGTGACCTCCTGGAAGTTTTCTTAGGAAGCATGTGAGTGAGGACAAAGTGCACTGAAAAGACCCGTGTTGGTTTGTGGGGACAGTCATCAATCCATAAAGCAGGAGAGGATGTTACAACCACCATTTGTTTGACCTCTAAAGCTTGAAGGTTTCACTTTTAAGAAAGTTTTTGGCAAATGAAGATATTGTGTGGTTAAATGGTGTTCTTAAGCCTAGGACTCAAAGAGATAATAAATGGAATGCATCCATATTTATATTTCAAGTCCTTGCATAGCATATTTATATTTAAGCTTTGCATTTCATGATTATGCCATCACCTAAATAAATAACTCAAAGTCCACCTATTTCAACCTTAAAGTTGAAATGTGATTTAGAGTGAATACTCTAAGGGGCCTAGAGCACTAAAATAAAGAATTGGACTTGCATTCATATTTACATTCCTTGCTTAGCATATTTACTTTTTCAAGTCATCACTTAAACTTAAAGATTAAAATAAGGGCTTGCATCTTCATATCACCTAAATGGTTAATCTCAAAGCCCACCTATTTCAACCTTAAAGTTAAAATGTGATTTAGAGTGAATACTCTAAGAGACCTAGAGCACTAAAATAAAGAATTGGACTTGCATTCATATTTACATTCCCTTGTTTAGCATATTTATTTTCTTGTCATCTCCTAAAACTTAAAGATGTAAAAACTAGAGCTTGCATTCTCATATTTAAATTCAAGCTTTGCATAAGCATATTTATGTTCTCTTGCTATCAATCTAAAATGCCAAGACTAAAAATGAAGCTTGCATTGCACGTCTATGCCCTCACTAGATTTAACTTAGTGCTCAATACTTACCATTTTGACTTACATAAGAAACTTCGACTCATGGAACATGTATATATTATTAAATAAGCATGTATTTTTATCAAGCTCTCTAACTTTGCTACTAATCTAAAGATTTGTTATTATCTTGCTAAGGTGATACTAATTTAGAATTAAAGATGTAGAATGACTAGTTACTAAAGAATGAATTATGTTGGAATAAATTGTATACGTTGTGTTATGTTCTTTCAATATGTATTCTATTATATGTTGCACATGAGTATAGACATGTTTACTTTTCAAAAAGTTATTGATAATAGCATGCCTACATGATTTAGGAGAATGATATGATGAATAACCTTTAATTTTTATAATTGATGTGTTCTATGAGTACGAAATGATGAATGATAAGTTGTGATTACATGTTCATGTATTGCATCTCTAAGTAATATAGAACACATGGAAATGATCCTCTAGACATGAGTATAGACATGTTTATTTTTCAAAAAGTTATTGATAATAGCATGCCTACATGATTTAGGAGAATGATATGATGAATAACTTTTAATTTGTATAATTGATGTGTTCTATGAGTACGAAATGATGAATGATAAGTTGTGATCATGTTCATGTATTGCATCTCTAAGTAATATAGAACACATGGAAATGATCCTCTAGACTCCCCAAATTAAAGGTTATGAGAGGTGATCCAATGAGGTTAAGGTGACATAAAACATATGGAAGTGATCCTCTAAACTCCCTGAATTAAAGGTTATGAGAGGTGATCCAAAGAAAGGACCCTTTGGACTCCCCAAATTAAAGGTTATGAAAGGTGATCCTATTGCCCCCTATCCGCACTCCAAGAGTTGGGTATTAACTTATCATAAGATAAGATTATGCTAGTGACGACTAGTGAGATATAAGCTCATAACCTAGAACTCTCAAAAGGCAAGAGAAATAGGGTGACCCTATATGAGAGAAAAAATTAATCTAAGTCATCTAAAAGATAAGTGGAAGAAGGTCATGCTATGATTGTTATGATTCATGAAACATCTCTTATGATTGGATTAGCATACCATATTTTGCATTGCCATGCATTTCATGATAAAGTATGTTGCATTCATGACATCCAAGATGCATACTAAAATGAAGTAGGCCTCGGTAAATGATACTTTAGAATTCTAAAATCAAACCTTATTCATGTTCACTTTTCTATAAAGAAACATGAGGTTCTTGAGGATGTAGACGATGACACTAGGATAGGAGGTTTTCCTATGAGATTCTTTATTGAGATTCTCACTCCCTCTATCTTTCTTTCTTTCTTTTCGTCACGTCTTCAGAGGTTGATAGCCACGTTCATGATCTTCATTGACACTCCAGGATAGGAGGTGCACTACGACCCAGACCACCGCTCTTACCACTTTGAGGGTTACTGTGCTATTTGCATTTTTGCTTACATGGGATGCCTTTTTGCCTACCCGGTCTCCAGCTTCAGGTTTACCCCCACCTTACCCTATGGTGATGATCTGATCTTTGATCGCTCTCGACCCCGCAATGAGCAGACTTGATGTGCTCGCCCTCAGCTTTGGGCCGGACTATCGAGTACATTCCCCATATGAGGCACTCAGAGACCGACCCATCCGAGGACTCCCCTAGTTACATCTACTCGGATGGTCTGACCCACGGCACCCATGGACATGGGTAGAGGAGGAAGGACACGGTGACCCAACCCAGGCTAGCCGACAATCGGAGATGTATTCGCGCTGCAAAGGCCATGCTCATCCCCCATTCCTCCTACATACACTCGAGGAGCTTGCCCAGTTCATTGGCTATGTACCCCCTCGCTGGAGGATCAGCTCCTAGGAGACCATGATGGAAAACCCGTAGGAGTGTCGAGTTGTCACAAGGATCCCCTTTTCTTGCTTGCATCTTTTGATAGGGGTGACTTTTGGTTGAGCACTCGTAGGGTTAGGGAGGAAAACAGGAGCTGGCATTTGATGTTTTGTGGTTCCATGTATTTCTTGCTTTCCTGGATTTTCTTCTGTTGTTTACTTATGTAGTTGAAAGCTTAGCCACTCTGGATGGGTGTGACTCCGTTTATTTTATTTCCGATGTATTATGAACCATATTATGTTATGATGGATTGTGTGCTTTAAACGTGTATGTGCATGACTCATATCTCCCTTGTTTACTTTGATGGCAATTAACGTTCAATTTGTGATAGCATGTGCGGCTTATGTTTTATTTTATGTTTCAAAAAAATTTACCCATATTTTTCGTAAGTATTTTGATAAAATGAATTTAAAGAATGGAACAAAAGAGTAATAACTAATAATTAATCTCAACACGTCCTAGGCATGTTAGGTTAAATATCAGGGTGTTACAACAACAACTAAGATTCTTGATATGATGAGGTGATGAGGATTTGTTAATAGGAGTTAATTTGAGGTTACAAGGATAGTATGTTGGTTAAGCTTATGGTTATGGAGTTTTTGGGTAAAGTTTATGATTTCTAGCTAGGGTTCTTGTTGTTGCTAGAGGAAAAAGATGAAAGTGGTTGCAAAATAGGGTGCTTGGCCCAAAATTTAGGGCAGAGAAATGTTAAGGTGTTGGTCTTTTTGGTTTATGATAATATGTATAGAAATTTCAATTATAAAATTGCTTTTCTTAAGGATTATTGTATGCAATTCTTGTGAGCAACCTATTGGTCCTTAGAAAGTGGCAATGGCATGGCTTCTTCTAAGCCACACACTTGTCTAGTGAAGTGTCCAATTTGTACTGCAACTCTCATACGGATAAGAAACTGCACATCGATATTTTACCAAACGGTAAAATATCATACAGAAAAAATAATATTATTCAAAATTAAATTCTGGGTCTTTCTAGCCTTTTCTAACTTTAATCCTATATTTTCTCAATTTTAAGCATATCTGGGTCCCAATTATAAGGTTTTGGTAGTCTCATGGGCCCATGGGATCCTACGGTCACTATTCATATTTTTTTTTTCATTATCATCAAACCATTCTTATCTTGATTAACCCTATCAGAATCGTGAAATTCTGATTAATAAAATCTAAATAAAATTTTTGAAATAAATTTCAAGATGTTACATTTTATGGTTGTTATGCTAGACGTTGGTGTCATCCCCGTTCCACTAGTCAGTTGGTATTGGCACCATTTGTTGCTCCTCTCCAAGTGAGTGGATTCGAATCCTATGACCCTTATATTGATGATTAGAGTTATTTTCTTTAAAGTTAGCATAAATGCATGCTTTAGAGACTATTTCAGAGAAATTAGAGATTGTTGTTGATTTTATCAAGGTTATGAAATAATGATTTTACAAGAGTATGAAGTTTATGTTTTTATGCAAACTCATGAGACCATTATTGTTAAAATGAGTTTTTTTATAAAGAGCTAAGAGCATGATTATGATTTTACATATATCCAGATATTTTATGATTTCAAGAGTAGAGTAATTATATGATAGAGTTTTAAACCTAGAAATGAGCCCAAAATAGAGTTTTAGAGGAATAATTAATTTTTATGATTTAGAGACTAGACAGGTAGCTATAGAGAGATAGATAGTGAGTTAATGGCCTAGAACCGATCGTTAATCTTAATACCAATTTGTCCTTAGGGACAATCTCAGAGTAGAGATGGAACCTAGTTAGGTGTCCAATTTAGGTTCTTAAGGAACCACAAAGATTAGAGAATTTGTTATGCCATGGTTGACATGCATAACCAATTATTTATGTTTCACTATTAGAGTACTATTGTTTATATTTTTAGAGATTATTGATTTCAGGACTATTATGTATGAACACATTAAAATGATTTTGGAGATGTTGCATTGATCAAGTTTTTATTGTAAGTAGAAAGGTGCACGAGAAGAGGGGTTGAATCGTGCTTTGTCTTTCTTTCCTTTTCTTTTCTAAAAAAGTTTAAATAAAAACTTCAAGTATAGAACTTAAAGTGCAGCGAAAACAATATGAGTTACGTTAGAAAATAACTTTCTAAATTGAGATATTCAATAAAAGCACATAAAAGAAAGATTTTTAGAAAACACAGAATAATAGTCACAAGGCAGGAAAAGAAAGAGATAATGGAGAAGAAGATATTGCATAGGAGTTTTTAAATTGGTTTGGTCAAACCTTACATCCAGTTCTTAATAACCTTGAGTTCCACTAAAACCTTTCTCAACCTGAGAAAGTTGGATAGTCTTGCAGGAGCCTTCGCAAGCTCTTACCCTGACCAAGTACACTATTATTACAACCCGAGTAGTCTTTGATCAGCCTCTTCAAGCTAAACCGATGACCAGGAAGTACACTTTGCTCGTCACATACAAGTAGTCTTTAACCGGTCTCCAAGTTAAATCGGTGACTAATAGATCACACTACCTGTCACATTACAAGTACCCTTTAACCAGCCTCTCCAAGATAACTCACAACGATCACTAATGGATCGGGTTACAAAGGTTTGTGTTTGGGTTTATTACTCAACACAAACTAACACTTAAGTTTTTGTAAGATATACATGTTAGACTTGAAAAACTTGAATGACTTCTTTCTAAGATTCTTCCTAGGAAGAACATATGATCTACTAAGAAAGTGGAAAGAATATTTTTACAGACAAGAAACTAATTACAAGAAGTAATGTGTTTCAACACTTGTTTTCTGTCAAGATCTTATCATTGTAAGCACAATATCTCTTATTTATAGATGGTCTGCATTTATGATGATTCCCGTGATGTTTTGTCCAAGTGACATGTGTTGATCATCTGCTTGTGTCTTGGAAATACAGTCTAGAGAAGTAGCTAGTTGTCTATTAGAGCTGTTGTAGAAGCCATTATGAAATAGAAATTTCTGAGGTCACCTTCAGGAACTACTTTTTACTTTCTAACGAGGTTTCTAAATGTAGGTAGAAAAGCACACGAGAAGGGTTGAATCGTGCTCTACTTCTCTTTTTTTCTCTTGCTTCTGAAAACTTAAATAAGATACTATCAAGTGTTGAGCTTGAAATATAGCGGAAATATAGCTAGGTATGTCAGAAAGTGACATTGTGAACTATGATGTTAGTAATATAATAGTAATAAAAGAGCAAATAAGATAGACTTGAAGTATATGTTAAATAATAATCTCAGGGCAGTGAATGTAAGAGAGATGAGGAAGAAGAGAATCATACACAGATATTTTTATACTAGTTTAGCCAACCTGCCAACATCCAATTCTCAACCTCCATTGAGTTTCACTAAACCTTTCTTAATCCGAGAAAGAAAAACAGGATAGTCTTTCCAGGAGCCTTCCTAAGCTCCCCTCCTGTCAAAAACTAAGTAGTTATTCATCACCTCTCCAAGCTAAACCGAGAGTCTTTAACAAACCTCTCCAAGCTAACTTGAACAATCTTATACTAGCCTTGCCAAGCTAAATCATGACCAACAAGAACCCCTTATTGTCATGTTGCAAGTATTTTTACCTTAGCCTCTCCAAGCTAGCTCACACGATCACTACTAGATCAAGCCTACAAGAGGTTTGTATTTGGGTTTGCCACTCAAACTAACCTATACTCAAGTTTCCTGAAGATATACAACAAATGGATCTAGGAAAACTTGAATGACTTCTTTTTAATAATTCTTCCTAGGAAGAACGTAACATCTATTAAGGATGTAGAAAGAAGATTTTACAAGTAAGGAAACTTATTACAAGATATAATGAACTTCACAAAAAGATAAGGACAGAAAATTTTAGACTGACATGTGTAACGTTCGTCCCCTTTTATTTGAAGGCTCAACATCTCTATTTATAAATGATATGCCTTTGTGACCGTTGCCCTTGATAAGTTCTCCAAGTGACACCTGTTGATCATCCTGTTGTTCTTGAAAAGGTTAGAAGTGTAGCTTGTTTTTTGTCATATCGTTACAAAAGTCGTTGTGAGATAGAGGTTTCTGAGACTACTTTCATAAACTACTTTTACCTTCTAAAGTGGTTTCTGAACACTTCCTTTTAGAAGCTTGGAGTGGTTGACCAAGTTGGCAGGATAGATGACATGCCGGTTTGTAACCTATATGATTTCAAATTTGAATTTCAAATTTTCCCTCCTTTTTCAATAGAGTATAGCGTCTTACTATGAAGTGCACTTTCTGAGGGCGGTATTAGTTCCTTGATATGTCATTGGTCTTCTGGTCTTCAATCCGAGCTTGTTGATGATACACTGATTACGATCATGATGATTAAAGATAGTAGAACACGTTGGCTTCGAGGATGGATGAATATCTTCAATTTAAGTGTACTTTCTGAAGTCTAGTGCTTCTTTCTAAGACCTTGCCTTAGTTTCTTGTACTTATTGATTTTCTTCAACCTATTAGGCATTTGTACACTCATTTCATGATATAATTATCACTTTCATTTTAGTTTCCATCTTTTTAACCGAGATAAATCATGTTTGCACATGTAAAGTAAATTACCTTCGCTATAGAAGCAGTATTATACTAGGATAACCCGTTTACTACTTCAAGAAAATCAAGGTAGACACTAGTTATTTTTCAAAATATTTTCCTTAAATTAGTTCTGTTGTCATTCAAAACATACTGCATTAACGCTTTTTGAAGGCTTCTGAAGGCTTCTAAAGCTTACAATCTCCCCCTTTTTGATGATGACAAACCAATTTGAAGAAAATCTTTTGAAGAGATGTTGAAAGAAATATAACATGATATATCAAGATAATTACTATTCTTTCAAAAATATCATCACAAGTGCTTTTCAGGAAAACCTTTTCTTAGGGCATGATATGGATATAGTAAAAAATGTTTTAGCCTTAAGTCACTTAAATTAGAGCTGTTTTGATTTTTCACGAGGTTTCTGAAGTTACTCATATTACATTCTAGAAGTATTAAAGTACTATTAAAAGGAATATGATTGTTTAAGCTTTTTAATACAAAGACAGCTTGATTTTTTGTCAATAGAGATCTTTTCTAAAATACACGAGCATGAATAAAAACAAGTAATACTTGTGATATTTTTTCTTGGTGAGATTTATTATACAACACAATTTATCCAAGCATATTTTCAAACACAATGCGATTTTGTGCATGAAAATCATATGTAACATATAGGCTTTGCACATATGAGAGATTTCTAAGGCTCACAGACTAATTCTAATTGCATTAGAGCATGTAAGGACAAGTTTCAGAAAATCAAGAGAAACTAATCATAACTGTATTTTGATCAAGTCACACATAGCTCATGAAACCATTGCATATGTGTATCAGAGTATATATGTTTCATGAAAACCGTTTTAAGCAAGAAAACAAGACATACATATCGAAGCACAATCAGAAGCGTATTAGAGCAAAAAGGATGCTTGTGCTTAATCTATACGTATTGGAGCTAATCAAAGCTACACATATGAGCTAAGTATCATAGCGTGCTAACAAATAAACAAATCAGAGCAAACGCTAAGAGATAAGAAGCATACATCTCAAGCATGATTTAAGATTACCTAAGTATGATAAACAGACATTGGTATGTACCAAGGCTCAAAACGATATGTATCAAAGCTAAAGGAAACCATAAAACATGATATCTTGAACAAATATGATGAAATTTATATATATCATGCACATAAGGAAGTTGTTCAAGAGCAAAAAGAAATATTTGTTAGAGCAAAAAACTGATAGCTTTAAAACAAAAAAATGCATGCTGAAAAAATCTTTGAGCTCCTTAGCATAGGCTCCCCCTGAGTTCCACAACACCGGATGTTCTTCATCTCTTTCTTTTCTTCTTTTCTTTTCTTTTCCACCATTTGACATCAGCAAAAGAGATATACTGGAAACCAGGAACACCATCATCAGCCCCAAGGCTTTATCTGAGAATTTCCTGAGTGTTCTAAAGGACTTGAAGCAGGATATCCTCATGACTCTGGAGTTGGACACCACACCTGATAATGGCTTCAACGCGATCCAACCTAAAGGCCATATCCCTTTGATTTTGCATAAGCAGTTGGATGTATGGAGAACTGGTTGTAGCCTCTGATCAGGGTTGTAGTAGAGAATTGGTGCAAAAGTGGATGGAGCTTCTTCACGACCCGACTTGGGAACGTGACCGGCACGTGAGGAATCCCATCCCCACATAAGCCTTCTAGGTGATGTGTCTATCTAAATGCATAACTTATCATAACATAATATTTAAAAGATGATTTTCTTCTAAATTAACAATAATTTCTCTATTTAAAACATAATATTTAATTGCATAAAACTGGAATTATTTATTATTCAAGGTTTGAAAATCTCTTTCTAATCTGTTCTGAATTATAAGATCATAAACTAATTCATCGCATGATATTAATCTTAATTCTAAAAACCTACTTAACCCTTGCAAACTAATTTATACTACTTGGCTGATCAAATACATAATCTAATCAAAAATAGAAATTTGAAATCCAAAATTAAATCTTGAAAAACATATAAGGAATTTCATAAACTTTGAAATTAATTACAGTATCTCAAAATACATGTGTGGCTCGAATCCTTCCTGAAACTACTGGAGCCCTCTAAGACTAGCATAACCTAATCTAAGCCTTACAACAATGTAAACCTCACCAAGGGATCGACCAAGAACCCAAAGAAAGAGGATCTGACCTGCAACTATAAGAGGAAGGGAGAGGGGTGAATCAAGAGACTCAGGAAGTAAGCTCTCACCCATCACCCACATGGGACAACCAAGGAACATATATACATAATGCAATATACATACAACAACATAAATCATTTGATATTTATATACATAGCTAGCTAGGAAAACACTTTTTCATTCCATAGGTTCATAAATAAGCATTTATAAACTCATAATCAAACATGAAATCATTTTAACTGAGGGTGCGGCAGAGCATCGGGAAATAGTATGCGAAGCTGAATAAATACATATATAATAATAAAAGTTGTAAAGTGGTGATCAGTCCCTATCTAGACAAAAGCACCTGAAATCACAATAGTCCTTGTCGACAAGCTGGGGCACCTAACTAGGGGCGAAATTGTCCTCTAACGGACAACTTGGTACCAAAGTTAACGATCTTTGACCCATTAACTGAACCTCCCGTTTCCTTATCTCTACCGGCTAAACTAGTTTGACAAAAACCATAACTGAAAGGTGGGTACTTTGTCCTTGGCGAAGTAAAGCCACTAAATTCTTAGTACACTTGAGAGTTCTGGATTCATATAACTCCAATAATCTGACTTTAGCATAATTGTAGCTGTGGTAATCATGCCCAAAGGATCACTCGCTTGTAGGCATTCGATTTTAAGCCCATAGAATATGTATCGGGTTGCTACGAATCATACTGAATTTCGTACCTCTAGGTACCATAAAACTGAAGTTTTCAAATCTTAAGCTAGATAAATCTATTATCATAATTTTAAACACTTGGGTTCATACCCTTACTTCATATTTCTCTAATATATATAAATATCTTAATTGAATATTCAAAAACATAGCTTGAAATCTAAATCTTGAATATATAATTGTGTCATAAATCCATAAGAACATATGTTTCAAATTGGCATCTTGCTAAATCATACATTTTACAACAAATCTCTTCATGAGCATATAAAACATTTTCATAACACACAACATAGCAATCATGGTCCCGTGGTTTTGTAAAGCTCATTCTGTCATGCTATCATCATAAATCATAATTTTTCTAGCTTGACATAATCATGTAAAATCATATCCTATACTTTTTCGCATCTCAATTTTCATGCTTAACAAACATCATGCATCAAACATAATCATAATGGCAAAATAAGGCCACGAGCTTGAACCCACTCACTTGGAGAGGAGAACAATAAATAGCAATACCAGGGAGCTCCATGGAGCGAGGATGACACCAACACCACAACTTTAGATTCATCTCTAACACCCCCTAGATAACTCTAACAACATTGGGGAGCACCTGCACTTGACAACAATGGAGGCTAACAACAATCCCAACCAAAGAACATGGAAATAGAGAGGAAAAGAATGACAAAACCCATAAAATCTTACCTTGATCTCTTAGGAGGAGAAGGAATGGAGTGGGATTGAATGGGAGGGAGAGAAGGAGGGTTTGGAAGGGAGGGTTTCTGTTTAGGGAAGAAAATCCCGAGCATAAGGGTGTTTTAAAGGGTTGGGGGCTCATTTATAAAAAATGTGCTGTTTTGCACCGTGCCGACATTAGACACGTTGCGGTGAGTAAATCTCGCTAGAGCGAACTTGTAGGAGCAACATCTTGCTGAGCCAACATATCGCTAGAACATAACTCACTGGAGCGAGGCTATTCTGCAAAATTTTACAGGAATAGCACCCTCCAGATGTCCTGCATTGGGTTGCCTCAACACTTAGTTATTTATATTTTTTAATTTTAAGTTAATGCCCATTAACTTTAAGATATAAATACAAATAAGGAAATACCCCCCATTTGGATTCAAATAAAATATCAAAAAAATTAAAATCCTAACAATAAAAATCTAAATTTTGGGTTTTAGTTCAAATTGAGAAATCTCACGGTTTTCTAAACTTGTGGTCCAAAAATGAAACGTTTAAAGGTTTCATAAAAATTATTAAAATTATTCTTTAAATTGATTTCCTCTTGCGAACAATTACCAGGACTTTTGATCCCAAGAATGTGACTCTAACATATAGCCTTCCAAGGAGGCATAAGATCTAGACTTACCAAAATTCAGGACCCGCGGTGGGTCCCAAAGAACCCTGAGGCTGAATGGAACTTGTCTACTGACATGTGTATTCTGGGCATTACAAGCTCTTGGAGATGGCTTAGGTATGTCTAGGGGTACAGCCTCCCTTGATTTTGGCGATTCAGCCATAGTTTCAGCATGTGCAGCATTAGTATGTGGAGAGCATGGAACATGAACAGGAGAGGTAAGAGGAACAGATACAGGCTTAGAGGTAGGGGAGCATCTTTAACATGAGAAGCATTGGTTTCTGAGGGTCTATCTTTTTCCTCTTCCATAGGAGTGATACGAATGGAAGGAGGAGGTTGAGGCCTCATCAAAATGATAGCTAATTCTAGTTCAAGTGCTTCTTCAACTGGCTCTTCGATGATAGGCTCCATTAATGATTCTTCAACAATAGGCTCTGGCCTATCATTGCACTCAACCTAGCCATCTCACTTCTAACTAGTTTTCCTCTTCTTCAATGAGGATGCTTCTACTTGCTCTTCTTCTTCTATATCTTCCACCTCTTCTTCAAAGTCAGTGAAGATGACCGTGTAACCAGCCCGCCATATCGTGTGACTTCTTTCAAAAGCATAGAGAACCTTATCTCATGTTTAGGTACATTCTTGAGCTTGGACTCAATATCTCTTTTTTTTATGATTCCAATAGATTCACTCAACATCTTTTCTAATTTTTCTAGTGGCCCCTTATCTGAAAAAAAGGTAACATTTATAATTTCTAAAGAAAGAGGTGGCACTAGAGGTTCTTGTTGTTGTCTTCTCTCCTGCCCATCTTTGTTCTCTTTCTCTGGATCGAGGAAGTAGATTAGATTTTTCTTCCTCTAAGTTCTCAGTCTCACTCTCCAGGACAATTTAGCTTGCTTTTTCCTTTAGCAATCTCTTCTTAAGACTCGGCCTTTTGTGAGGACTTTTTTGCTCTATCTCCCCTTGTCCCCTAGGGCTCTCCTTTAGCTTAAACTCTGATAGTGGACTTTTTCTTTGAAGTTCTAAAAGAGGAGGATGAGAATACAATACCTTCCATGTATTCATACCATTCCTCGGTAGGTGAAAAATACATATGTTGGATGAGGCTTGTTAGCAACATCCAATACGAAACACTAAAAGTCCTCCATTTTTTCTTTTTGTAGTAGCACTGATCATATAGTCCAAAAAGAGTCTTAGCAAATTCACCTTTCCTTTTGCCAATAAACAATACAAGAGCTTACAATCCATGCCAATTAGTGCATCTGTGCTTCCTATGCTTGGGTAGAATGGAGAATTGTACCACCATATATACTTTTCTTGCCCTAGCACTTAGCATGGAAGTAGTGATTTCATGTGGTTTATGAAGAATGGAATTAGTAAGGTACCTTGACACGTCTCCTTCATTGATTCCTATAGAATGAGCCTAATTGGGCGAGGAGCTATAGACGATTCCAACATTTGATGCCTTAATGATCTTGAAGAGCCCTGGAGCTGTGGTTTTGATCACACAATCTCTTATCATAGTCTTTAGGGACGAGGCTGGGTTCTTTCCGAATGAGAGTAGAAAGCAGGTAATCGACCATAGGAAGACTCGATCATTGATCTCCAGATATTCTTTCCATTTTTGAAAAGAAAAGACTTCATTAAGAATGGATATTTCTTCACGAAGATCCTTTCGCGACTTTCAGGTGCCATTTTCCTCAAGGAGAAGTTTTTTGTATAGTGATCCTGCATCTTAGATCATCGTACATATGAAAAGAAGCTCTTTTATAGACCAATTTGTCAAGTTTCTGCTTCAACCATTGATTGATTTTGTTAGAAGAGAAAGGTTGAAGCTTGAAAGGATATAAAGGATGAAGGTTTGAAAGTGAGAGAATACGAAATGATTTAAAAGATGTAGGATAAGATGAAGGCAAAGGTTTGTGTGTGAGGCATGAGGAGTTATTTAAGTGATGAGACGTGATTGACTGAACATGAAATGATGTAGGAAAGAGAAAAGTCATAGAAGAGGGAATTTCCCGCCTTTCCCATTCTTTTCAAAAAGTGGTTTCTGACACTTGAGATTACTTTCTGAAGATGTTACTTTCTAAGCTTCACTTTCCACTTTTTGACCCTTCGGAGTATCACCATGTTCTTACAATTAACTCATCTTCATATTCTAACTTCACGAAACCATACATATCCCATTTTCTAATCATTAACTCTTCTTTCTATCAACCCATCTTCTTTCTAGCTTGCAAACTGAAATTTTGATCTTCACTCTGATTCTATGGTCTTGCAAACTGATATCTTCATTAAGGCTTCAGTTAAGCAGTGTACGAAGTACCTCGAGATGTTTGTGCATGAATGCTTATGCAGATTTAAAAACTTTTAAGTTCAAAAGCTCTTTCAAAACACATAAGTGGTCTTTAACTAATGGTTTTGTGAAAATATTACACTTGGTCCTCAGTATTCATAAACATTAACTTAACATCTCCTTTTGAACATGATCCTGAATGAAATGATGTTTAACATCGATGTGCTTAGATCTAGATTGCTGGATAGGATTCTTAGCAAGATTAATAGCACTAGTATTTTCACATAAGATAGAGCTTTTGAAATACCTCAGGTGATAATCTTCTAGCTGGTTCCTTATCCAGAGCTCTAGGTGCAACAGTTTGCAATGGCTATATATTTAGCTTTAGAGTAGAGTGTGCAATGGTATTTTTTTTTTTTTTGCACAACCAAGTGATCAAGCTTTTTTCTGAAGAAGTAGCAGCAACCACTAGTGATCTTTCTCTCAACTCTATCTCCAATGAAGTCATCACAATACCCTATAATTTCACAAGATGTACCTTTCTCGTATCACAAGCCAATATTAGCAGGACCTGATAAATATCTGAAAATTCTCTTAACAACATTTAAGTGTGATTGCTTTAGGTTAGATTGAAATCTAGCACAAATTCCCACACTTAATTAAATGTCTGGTCTATAGCTAAGATACAGAAGTGAACCAATCATTCATCTATAATTACTTTTTGATACATTTTCACCATTCTCCTCAACATCAATGATTTGAGAAGGATGCATGTGGGTACTCATGGGTTTGGCTTGATCTATATTAAACTTCTTCAAAAGCTCTTTTGTATATTTTTCTTGATGGATCAAGGTTCCTTTTTTTTGTTGTTTTATTTGTAAACTGAGGAAAAACTTGAGTTCACCCATCATGCTCATCCCAAACTCACTCTGCATTAATTTAGAAAACTTTCCATAAAGAGAATGATCAGAAGCTCCAAATATAATGTCATCTCCAAGTTGATCCAGAACTATAGGCCTTACACAAAAGGAATCGGATTACAGGAGTTTAGTAGTTTATGCTTTTATTATGTTGTACTTAGTTGTATGTATATGTTTGTAAATGTAACAGAGCATAGATATGTATTTGATGTTGTATTAAATAAATACATTGTTTCTTTGATATATATTTTGATAGACTCGCGAATTAGTTACTACACGTTCGACCAATTCTTGTTATAGATATTTTAGAAAGGTCCACAAATTTATAAGTAACAACTCTCGAGTCTGATGTCATGACTTAAAGATGAGATTGTACTTAGGAAGATGTTACATTCTTGGCTAAAAAGGTCGGGAAAGTTTTGCAGAGCACTTCAACTAGCGCCCCATTTACCAACATCATCAACTTGAACATGGTGATGAAGTTTCGGGTCCTCAATTCCATCGTAAGATGGGAGTGTCAAAGGGAGCTTGAGGTTGGTCGGTAGGGTCGATGGCCATTATCTCGTTGAGAATGGCTCGTAGTACCTAGACGTTGGGTGTCCGTTATAGGTCATGGCCCAAGAGTAAAAGGCTTTGCCATCATCTTCACAACTTAAGAACTCCATGTGTTCATGCTTGTCCTCGAGGCGAGGTTTCTAGGTTTTGCCCTTGAGATCATAGATGTCATAAACCAGTTTTGGTTTTAACAGGATCCGCCAGTTTATGGTAGCGAGGAGCTCATCTAAAGAAGGCCTAGATTGGTCCTCGTTATGGTTTTGTTCGGAATGAGTGTGGTTGTTGCAGCATCAGCCTTGTTCTTTTTTCTTATAGGGATGCTTATTGTTGGGCCCCATGATGGGCGCAATATTCTTACCTAGAAGTGGAGGTAAGGCCACAAGTTCCTCCAATTGTCTATGCGAATGGGGGTGGCTTTGCCTATAAAGATACTCCGACACTTAAGTCAGTCAATAAATGAGGTATAGAGGTTTTGAGAGTGTAATAAGGATTAGAGTGTGTTACCTTCGGGCGTTGAGCACATTTTATAGAGTGAGGTGACTCCATGATAAATCATGAGATTATCTTCCCTAATAGGGGATATATTCCTAGGATTTAGTAAATATTGGATATATTCCTTATTTAGTAGGAGATATGATCGATATAAGAGATATGATAATATAATAAGAAATCTTCTGAGATAATAGAAGATCTCATACTATCTGTAGACAATCTAGGAGATATCCTTAGCTAAATTGATGGAAATCTCTAGGGGCCACTATGCCACATGGGCTATTGGGACCCCTTGGCTGAATTCTCTATGTTGGATTTATATAATCGTATGGGACGAATTGCGCAGTGAAATTTTAAATTTTTCAAAAATCCATCGGATCCATGTGAATCGATCAATTTGAAGATACGGATCAAATTATGCACCTTAGAGCATGCTTTATGTAACATCCTTTCCTTTTATGGATTCGACCTCCCCACAAACCAACATGGGTCTTTTCAGCTCGCTTTATCCTCACTCACAAAGATTCTTTGTTTTCGGTAGCCCATCACGAAGAACTCCACGGTTAGCGTGCTTGACTTAGGGTAATTTTGGGATAGGTGACCTCCTGGAAGTTTTCCAAGGAAGCATGTGAGTGAGGACAAAGTGCACTGAAAAACCTATGTTGGTTTGGGGACAGCGTCAATCCATAAAGCAGGAGGAGATGTTACATTATGGTATCAGTAATTCATCCTTGTAGGACCTTGGGGAATGGACGGCTATGCTTCCTTAGTAAATGTCATGCATTATAATTTTATATATGTGTATGACTTGGTTGGAATGTTGTGGATTGCCGCCACACTTAGCTTAGTATTGAGCCTAATCAACTCAATAATTCTTGTTTGGTGTGACAGGAATCGATGACTTCAAATCGGCAAACTAGGAGCGAAGAAGGAAATAACGCCGAAATGATGGACACCTTTCATGAGATGGTAGCAGCTATGAGAGAACAAGTTGTAGTAGCCAACCGAATGATGGAAAGGTTGGATCACATGCCGAAGGAAATCCAGGGGGCAATCCTGAGGAGTAAAAGTGGATAGGGAATACCAAAAGTTCAAGAGTTTAGGAAAGCAAACCCCCATCATTTCGAGGAGCCTTCAATCCAAGTAAAGCAGAAGAATGGATTAAGGCCATGGAGAAGATTTCTGAGTTCTTCCTTGCACTGAGATCGAGAAAGTGGCTTTTGCTACCTATATGCTAAAAGCATATGCCAAATTTTGGTGGGTAGGCACCAAGGAGTTATTTGAAGCATCCAACTGAAGTTACTTGGGATATCTTCAAAGAAGCTTTCTACCACAAATATTTCGCTGTTTCGGTGAGAAATACAAAGGAGCTAGAATTAATGGCGCTTAGGCAAGGGTCTATGAGCATAGTAGTACACGGCCAAGTTTGAGTAGCTTTGCAAGTTTTCCACTATCTACCAGCACAATCCTAATGAAGCTTGGAAATGCATGAAGTATGAAGGAGGGTTATGGGAGATATTGAAGTTGCAGGAGGTCTCTTAGAAATTCAGGATTATGCAACCCTAGTGAACAAGTGCCGACGTGCAAAGGATTCTAACAAGAAGCTAGCAATTGCCAAATCTACTAAGGACACTTCTAACAAAAGGTTGGCACTTGAAGACCAAAGTTTTGAGGAAGCTTCACCCCAAAGAAGCAGCTTCAAGCCATCCCATATGAAGACAAATAGCTACCAAAGTCAACCATGCAACAAGATTGCCCAAGATGTGGAAAGAATCATGGGAGAGACCTTGTTTGGCGGGGCAATATGTATGTTACCGTTGTGGGAAACTGATGCATAAGATCTGGAGTGTCCAGAAAGATATCCAAAACCTTACCTTGCTACTTCACCCTCACCGAGTTAAGGAGGAGTTTGGGTTGATTTAGGGAGCTTTGGGGAGCAAGAAGGCAATCTTAAAGCACCTTGGGGCCAAGGAGTCATTAACTCACTAAAAGTAGGGTTTTCTTGCCTTTTCTTTTTCAAATTTGTTCTGATCGTTTTGGTTGAGCTAGATCCGAAATTTTTAGTTATGTTGGATGATATTATGTTGATATTGATGTATTCATTTTGGTGGTGGATTTGGATGGTGTTAGAGTATGATTTTTGTTAAAGGAAATCTTGATTAGGTTGCTGGATTTTTGGCTTTCCTGAAGCAGGAGTTATGCACGAATGTTCTGGTATAGTTGTGGGTAGTTTCATGAGTTACAAAAATTATATGTTAGAGTTAACATCTTAAAATAACTACATGAATTTTCTTGGGTGTTGATCTTAAGGTTTACTGCCTCAAAAAAATCAGAAACCGAAATGAGACTGATGTTGTCTTGATTGTTGAAACTGAGGCAATAATATTGTCCAATTTTATTACCATAGCAAATGATTGAACTAGACCTTGAAATTTTTACACGAAGTTAATATCATATTGAAGTATCACTGTGAATTTTATTGTGCATTTATTCAATTATTTGCTAGGGTTAAAAATTATGAGAACTCTGGTCTGAACTATGAATTGGTGTTCCATGACCACTAAATTTGTACAATTTACTAAAGGAGTTAGAGGGCTCCGTTTGTGTTGAAATTTTTATGGGACCTTGTGACACATTGAAGTGTCTTGGGTAATTTTTATAGCCTCTGAATTGATTATTTGATAGGCAACTTAATTTGTGCTACGACGGTGTGAAATCTGCCTAATTGCTGGAAAAGAACCAAAGACTTGAATTGATAATGTAATGGCATTTTGGTTCTAGTATGACATGAACGTTTGATTTTTAATGTTTGGCCACATGACTTTTGACACATAAATGGATGCTAGAGGAAATAAAGAGTGGTTCATGAGACATGATTGAAATTACATTGTGAATAAAATACCTACATGTGGCTTATGCATGCATTTGGGGAAAGAGAAAGTACTTGATGCAATTATATGAGAAAAGAGAATATATAAATTTCAATCGTGCATGTTCTGACATATGGACAAAATAGAAACAAGACTTAGATTGAATTAAGGGAAGGAGAAAAGATAAACTTTCCCAAATTTATTTTGAGTCGGTAGATGTATCAGCTAGGAATAGATCTGTGTGATTCGAAAATGGAAAAAAATGAAGTTCGATGATCACGTATAGGAATAAGCTCATTCCTAATAAACAGTTATTTCCCTTACGTGGTGTGATCCACTATAAATACCATTTGGCATAACTATCTATTTGTGGAATTGTCCACAGCAAATACCCGTTGGGTATAAATTAAATCTTTCCTATGTCAATAAAAAGAGAAAAATGCACCGATTTGATTTTTGTAGCCATAAGTGAATACATGTCACTTGGGAATAATTTCACTATGGGTATCATATGTATACTCATGTTAGTCTGAATTGTCTGCCTTTAGTAATTTAGTAATTGTTGGAACATTATGAGGTATATGCTTTAAGTGATGGAATGCTAAAAGAAACCCACTTCGGAAGAATGGTTTTTGAACGTTAAAATGAATCTTTGATATATGTTGCATGCTCACATTTTCTTAATAAACCGAAGTGGCTGGGCAATGACGATGACATTATGATGGTGTAACTGGGAGTTGCCCTACTGAGAATTGTGTAATTCTCACTCCTTCGTGTTTGTGTTTCCGTGTCGCCTTCAGGTTTATCCAGAGACTACAAGGCTGCTACACTAAGGAATCGGATCGTAGGAGTTTAGTAGTTAGTGTTTTTATTGTGTTGTACTTAGTGGTGTGTATATGTTTGTAAACGAAGTAGAGAACATGTATATATTCAAGCTCATAGAAGAGCTTCCTTTTGTACCTACTTATGAAATAAATAAATGTTTTGTTTATTTGTTGTATATATTTAATAGAATCACAAATTAGTTACTACTCGACTTGATCAATCTTGCTATAGATAACTAAGAAAGGTCTGTAATTTACAAGTAACAACTCTAAGCATAATGTCATGACTTAAGGATGACATTGTACTTGGAGAATGTTACATTTTATAGATCTATATCTTGGCGTTTAGACTATAGGTGTTGCACAATGAACAACCGCCCTTTATCAGGATCCATACATGAATGGTCACGAACGATTGTCGAGTGCTAACAATGCAATTCCAATCACGGTTGTAGGGTTTCCTTCAATTTGTTTTTGACTTCTAAGTTGTGTCACACATGCAAAACCGAGATCATTATCTCTTCTATTTATAGAGGGATATGCGATCCTAACTAATTAGGAAAAGGATGTTCAGTTTTTAAAATAAAATTTTAGAATTTGAAAATAAATCTTTTCAAATCTAATTTGATAATATCCAATATATTCATCATCATATTTCAATTTTATATTATCTTATAATATAAAACAAAATCAAATTTAATATAGAGATAATATATCTCATATATATCCATATATTTAAAATTTAAATTCTTAAATAACCCCAATCCATTCACTTTATTCTTAGTGTGCAACTCAATAAATTTACATTACGTTGGTAATAGGCCCAATACTATTACGCCCCATTACGCTGACAATTCATAAGTGGTCTTTAGCAAGACATTATATTTGACCCAAGTAATAAGAAATTAAAAGTCCATATTAACTTAACCAATAGAATATGTCATAATCATTTTGTCATATATCTAACTTGAACATAAGGCATAGACAATGTCATTCTTATATTGTTCAAATATAATTTCTAGATCTCCAAGTAGACTAATAAATCAAATGACACTAATGACTTCTTTAGTTCATTTGGCACGGCCATGCATTTCTCAATCTCATTTATCAAGGTGCCCAGGAGATATTTCTTTGAAAAAAAGGGACAAATCCCCTCTTCTTAAGTCACTATCCTTTCCATGAATTGTATTATATTCAACCACAATCTTTATAATTATCCGGTTAAAAGAACGTTGATTATGTCACATAATGTTCTTTATGTAACTGTGTAAATTCAGGTATGAGGATTTTTTACATAACTATTATGAGAATCATTTATGACATTAATCTATATAGTGATTTCATAACGAGTCTATCCAGGATCTTGTTCTCTAACAAATACACATAAGCTTAATTTTATAATATACACATGATTATCAATTAAGTTTATACTAGCCTCATTCATAATATTTATAATCAACTAGGGATATATTTATTGTTATATGTAACATGCAAATATAATAATAAAAAAATGAATAAAACATTTTCTCATCAATGAAAATATAACTAATTGTAATACCCTAGATTTTCAAAAAAATAAATAAAAGGTCAAAAAAAATTTTCGAACCAAGAAGGGTGCCAGTTACTCTTTCATGTCATTTTGGGTCTGAAATTTGTGAAGTCTGGACCTACATGCCCTTGGAGGGCTATATATTAGAGCTATTTCTTGGGACCAAAAGTCCAGGTAATTATTCCTTAGAAAAATGAGTTGAAGAAGGATTTTTAACGAATTTTATGAAACCCTCAAGTACTTCATTTTTAGCTTGCAAGTTTACAAAATCGTAAGATTTTCCGAATCTAACTAAAACCCAAAAATGAGATTTTGATTTGTTAGGATTTTAATTTTTCTAATATTTTATTTGAATCCAAATGGGGTATTTCCCTATTTACATTTATGTTTTAAAGTTAATGGTTAAAATTAAGAAATGTAAATACGTGAGTAGTGAGGTAGTACAATCCAATACATATCAGGATTAGAGTATCTGAGCTTCTAGAGTTCGCGCTTCCATGACAGCAGAGGTATCATTTTCACTTCCCAAGAGATCTAGTTAGGGTGGTTTTTGGCTTTTCTACCCCTCCAAGTGAGTGGGTTTCACATCTGTGACTTCTATGTTATGCATTAGAGTTATTTTCATAAAAACTATGATTTACTGCTCATTTAGAGAACTATTGTATGAGGATTTGAAGTTTACCTTAGGTTCTATGTTTAGAACTCCTTATTTTAGAGCATGAAACATGTTTTAGACAAAACTTGTGGGACCATGGTTGTTAAACTGATTCTATGTAGAATTGATTGCATGTGTGACTATTAGAGGATGTTATGATTGTTTTACTGGATTCTGGAACTGGTTTAATGTTAATGCTATGGTTTTATACCCAGATACAAGGTTTAGAGGAAATGGACTGAAATAATGATTTAGACTCTACGATTTTAGAATATGATATTGAGTTTTCCTAGTTTTATGGTTGGAACTATGTTTAACAAGTTAATAGTTTGAATTTAAAGAGTTTTGATGATTGAATGATGTTTGATAATCAATAAAAGAGTTTTAGAGCGTGAGTTTCCACAGATTTAGAACATCTGCCGGCTACATACTCTGAAAGTTTGGAATCTCAATGTCCACAAGGGTGATTCCTTGGACATGGTTCCATACCACAGCTTATGCTAAGGTTAGACTGCAGAATTATAGAGATTCAAAGCTCTCAGAGAAATAAAATGGTTTTAAGAGGTTTCAAATTAAATTACAGGAGCTGGAGAGAAACAGGTTGCATGTTAACGAGGAATCCGTTAACCTTGGTACCAAGTATGCCCTGCTAGAG